>JAGXEW010000386.1:0-133784 GCA_030684275.1 Acipenser oxyrinchus oxyrinchus
GGAGTTCCTTGCGGCAAAAAGGATCCATGAGTATGACATCGTTGAGGGAATCAACAGAAGGGATCAAATCAAGAGAAGGTAGGAGATGAAAGCTCTGCCTTGAGGAATTATCCTCATTGCGTAGTTTAAATGGGTAGGAGGGGGACCGGACAGAAAAGTGGAAATAGAAACAATACCGAAAAAGCCGAAAACCATTCAATGGCCGAAGTGGGAGCTGACAGGAGCGAGACAAGCGAAAAAAGGACGTATCTCATGAATAGTCATACTTGCCCCTGGCATCAGATAAAGGCAGCCATAAGGAAACAAGCTGGCTGTTACTGCATCAGTGCTCAGAGAATATCACGGACATTTGCAGAGCTTTTTTCAGATGTTATAGTAATAAAATAATGACTTGGATCGCATTATTGAGGCGTTTGGTGATAAAACGAGTGATCAGGAGATGATTGATCGGTATGTACGACTATTATTATTATTATTATTATTATTATTATTATTTATTTCTTAGCATATGTGAAAGCCGATAGCAAACGAAAGGGTGGGGCGGGGCTGGAGATGCCTAGTGAGTGCTTTGTTGATATGCAGGGCCTTTTAAACCCGTTTGACTGTGGAAAAAAAATACTTTTAAACAGCGCATCTAAAATTAACTGTGCGTGTGAAATAAATTGGACCTGACGCGCCTGACATGCACTTAATAAATGGACTGCAAAGGGTTAAATGTGTTTGATATATCGGCTTTAGCCAGCCATGCGTTTTTCCCAGCAATTTTGATTAAGAATATGGCGTGGTCGGTTTTTGCGTATTGCAAGGAGAAATCTTCGTGAGGGATTAAACTATTGATGCTGGGTGTGGTAGAGTTATGGTGAGCGGAAATGAAGGAAGTTACAGGCAGAATAGCACAGGTTCCTTCATTGAAGTTATTACAAATCTGGCGGATGGGGATGAAAAGATGAGGAGGTTTGTGGGGGAGGGACATGAGGGGACGGGGTGGAGGGTCAGTGGGGTGAGCGGTGGAACCGCATACCCAGCATACTAGAAGCCGAAGACCTGTGAAAACGGGAGAATATGTATTGGTCCAGTGCACCCCAGTAGATCCTCTGGTTCCATTACTGGAGATGGACAGCAGCTTTGGCAGAGAAGGCTTTGTGGTATTCAAAGAAATGGGAACTGTTTTGAAAGTATTTGAATAAACTGCCGATGAGCTGAAGAAGAAAAGCATCTCACAGAGAAGAGGCCACTATGGGGGCCTGCTGGACGTTCATAGTGGCTGGGTAGGTCACTGCAGGGGCCTGCAGTGAGGGGTGGTCGGGGGGGGTTGGAGGGACCACTATGGGGGCCTGCTGGACACCCATAGTGGCCAGGGAGGTCACTGCAGGGGCCTGCTGGACGTCTGCAGTGAGGGGAGGGTAACCTAAAAAGTCACATTTGGAGGACCGCTGGGAAGGGCGGAAGAGTGAATGGAAAAGCGGGGCCCTGCTGGGCAACCGTTTGAGGTAAGGAATAGAAGGGGGCTGCGGGTTAGGGTTAGGGTTAGGGTTAGGGTTTAGCTGGAAGAAAACCATTATTATAATAGCAGTATTAAAAAGCAGTATTATAATAATAAGAACTTTGCAGAATGCATGTCCAGTGGGGTGGCAGGATATAGCTGGTGTTGCAGTGCTGGGTCCAGAGTGCTGTAGATCAATGTGTAGTGTTAGATCAAAGGGCTAGATTGGTGTGTAGAGGAGATCAGAGGGGTAGATCAGTGTGTAGAGGAGATCAGAGGGGTAGATCAGTGTGAAGAGGAGATCAGAGGGGTAGATCGGTGTGCAGAGTGAGATCAGAGGGGTAGATCAGTGTGTAGAGTGAGATCAGAGGGGTAGATCAGTGTGCAGAGTGAGATCAGAGGGGTAGATCGGTGTGTAGAGGAGATCAGAGGGGTAGATCAGTGTGCAGAGTGAGATCAGAGGGGTAGAGGAGATCACAGGTAAGATTTAGGAAGTTATTTTGTTAGCTACAACCACTTTAAGAGGTGGCCTTGATATCAATTCTAGATTTTAGTATACATTTAATAATCAGCTTCAAATGAAAACCTTGTAATCTGCGGTATAATAAATCAATAAAATGTACCTTGTCACTATAAGGCAAAAGGTCCTTCCGACAGAGGTGGGCAATGATGCCAGCTGCAAGAGCATCGCCCAGGACATTAACCATCGTTCTGAACCGGTCTCTACAAAACAAGAGCATCGTCCAGGACATTAACCATCGTTCTGAACCGGTCTCTACAAAACAAGAGCATCACCCAGGACATTAACCATGGTTCTGAACCGGTCTCTACAAAACAAGAGCATCGTCCAGGACATTAACCATTGTTCTGAACCAGTCTCTACAAAACAAGAGCATCGTCCAGGACATTAACCATGGTTCTGAACCAGTCTCTACAAAACAAGAGCATCGTCCAGGACATTAACCATGGTTCTGAACCGGTCTCTACAAAACAAGAGCATCGCCCAGGACATTAACCATCGTTCTGAACCGGTCTCTACAAAACAAGAGCATCGTCCAGGACATTAACCATCGTTCTGAACCGGTCTCTACAAAACAAGAGCATCGTCCAGGACATTAACCATCGTTCTGAACCGGTCTCTGCAAAACAAGAGCATCACCCAGGACATTAACCAAAATACATATTATTATTATTTTTTGTGAAGTTTGTTCTGAGTGGTTCTTACTGCCATTACTCAAATATTGTTTTTTTCTTTTGTAAGCCCCAGCTCCATCTCGTTCACAGCAGTGTGTTGCCAGCAAAACTTTCCAAAATGGCAGCTCACTTCTATAAAATGTCACTGATCTAGTCTCGAGTATATACAGTGTGTGTGTGTGTGGCCAAGAAAATATACTGGAAGCCAAAAGGCAGCAAATAATGCAGAAAGTTACAGTGAGAGAAAACTATAATAAAATGCAGATTACTTAAGAAACATTTTGTATGCCAGTTTTTCACAACTTACAAGGCCCAGTCTGCTGCCACAATGAGTGTGATGTCATCAGCAGGAAGGCCTACAGATGTAAGAACAATCACCATAGTAACAAGGCCTGCTTGTGGTATTCCAGCTGCTCCAATGCTGGCAGCTGTTGCTGTGATACTGCAAACAACAAACAAAAAAACAAAACAAAGCAATATTAATAAACCAATGCTAGTAACATGCCTAAAACAGGCAAGGGAGGCTAAATATCTTACAGTAATTACAAAGGATAAGGATCAATAAGATGGCAAGGTTGCCTACAAGTAATGGACAAAGTTTATTCACCTTTAATGGAACTAGCATAGGGTGTATCTGCAGAAATGTAATTGTCTATTGCTTATTCTCATTTTTATCATGAATCCTATGTAGGCACACTTGTACAATTTTATTAATAGCCATATTTCATACTAATTTTTTATGTGTCATGTTTAAAACTTCAGTCCATGTTTTTCAGTATTATGAGATGTGATAAATACCAAAGTTTGTTTAAAGATGGAGTTCACATAAAAAAAATAGAGTACAAAAAATAGTGTTACAGAACAACATGCAAAGTTTATAAGAAACACATTACATTACCTTTGCCTTTGCTGTGTCCTGTGTTGTTTGTATCGCAGAGTTATATTTTTAAACATATAGCTGCCTTTTTAAATTTTTAATCACGCATTATGGGACATTACATTTCTCAACTACTCGGGAGCATTCGCCAGGAGAAAAAAAATAAGGATGGTATATAGGGTTACCGTGTGGCTCCGGATTAACCGGACGCTTTAAGACAGACCAGGATTTCAAAATTCCCCCTAAACTGAAAGTAATTCACGTATAAATGAGCTCCACCTTTGCTGAGATTAATCCTGCTGTGGTGGAATTGCTTGGGCGCAGCAAACAAGTCACACTGATCAGCTGCTTCTGATCAGATCTTAATGAACGAATAGCTAATCTATCGATAGAGCAACGAGATGATGATGCTTTGATTGTATTTGCAGAATAATATGGGCAATTGAATTTTAACAAACAGAAAAAATAGCGACTGGCTGCAATTCATTCTTAGTATAATACAATTATTTGACGCGCATGCGGGTATTTAAGCATCATTATTAATTGTAGCTGAGGATGGTTAATTTACACCTTCATTTACTTCAATTTAGGGGCAAGTTTGAAATCCCGTTCTGTCTCACAGCGTCCGGTTAATCTGGAGCCACATGGTAACCCTAATGGTATAAGGACGTGTGACAGAAAGACAATGATTCTTGGTAGTAAATCTCCCTCCCGACCTGTGAGGGCGCTAAGTAACGGGAACAGAGTACTCTGGACTGCTTGACCTGACACTTCGTTCCAAGGGCTAAAAGGAAGTTGGCCATGTAGAAAAGAGACAGAGCTGCAATCGTTTCCAAGCGGTCATGAGTGACGGTATAAATATGGGTCAAAACAATGTTATCTGTTCATTCGTTTTGGTTATTTATGAAAGTGACCCGGAAGGACCTGTATTGTTGTGATTATTCATGAGTGTTTGTTTTGTTCTGTTTATTTGTTTGTTTGTATTCACTAGACAGCTAACACGTTCCGGAGCTGTCGCTAGAGGCCAGCACAAACCCGGAACAGCACTGCACTCGTATCACTATAAATTGTATCACTAATTCACACACTAACCGGACTTGTGTATGTGTTTTGTGTTTAATGTGGGGATACAAGAACGGGGCTATTATTTCGGGACCAGCTTGGGGATTATGCTTGGGAGGCTGTGTGGTCCAGTAGTTAAAGAAAAGGGCTTGTAACCAGGAGGTCCCCGGTTCAAATCCAACCTCAGCCACTGACTCATTGAGTGACCCTTTCGGGTGAGATGTAATTGTAAGTGACTCTGCAGCTGATGCACAGTTCACACACCCTGGTCTCTGTAAGTCGCCTTGGATAAAGGCGTCTGCTAAATAAACAACTAATAATTATAAATGTTAGTAATACACGCTGCTGTATTACTTACCAGCATTATTATTTACTGTTTGTTTCACAGTCAGGCACTGGACAGAAACAAATAAACCAAACCTTTGCACCTCTGTTCTTTGATCACCTGCACCTGCACACTATTAACCACTTTGCCACAGGATGGTAAAGGGTGGTAGTGTGTCCAGATCACACCCCCCCTTCCACAATGCTGGTTTTCTGCTCCCACAATACACCACTCATTTCAAACAGAGCACCAGCATTGTTGCAGGAAGGAAGAATGAACTGGATTTTTAAAAAAATCTCTCTCCTGGCGAACGTTCCAGAGTAAAAGTGGAAAAAAGTAAGCCTATTATTATTTATTTATTTAGTAGACGCCTTTATCCAAGGCGACTTACAGAGACTAGGGTGTGTGAACTATGCTTCATCTGCAGAGTCACTTACAACTACATCTCACCCGAAAGACACACAAGGAGGTTAAGTGACTTGCTCAGGGTCACACAATGAGTCAGTGGCTGAGGTGGGATTTGAACCGGGGACCTCCTGGTCACATGCCCTTTTCTTTAACCACTGGACCACACAGCCTATGTAGCTACGATGTGTGAATAAAAGCATATCAAGGCTATCAGAATATGTAATTAAAAAATGAGTGACACATGAACAACACGAAATACA
This sequence comes from Acipenser oxyrinchus oxyrinchus, assembly GCA_030684275.1. Lineage (NCBI taxonomy): Eukaryota > Metazoa > Chordata > Actinopteri > Acipenseriformes > Acipenseridae > Acipenser > Acipenser oxyrinchus. Next base: position 5,610 of record JAGXEW010000386.1, read on the forward strand.
GCAAAGATATGAACAACACAGGATCAGCAAAGATATGAACAGCATTTGATACAACAAAGATATGAACAGCATGTGATACCTCAAAAAGTAAAGTAACATGTTTCTTGTAAACACTACAGGGGGGTTGTGGCGGGGTGCCCCGCACCTGTGCGTATTTTTGTGTTATATGTTGTATGTGTTGTGTATGTATTGGTGCACGGAGTGTGGGTTATCACAGGTGATTTAAAATATATAGTTGTATTTAGGCACAGGGATTGCACAATCACTTCACGTGTAGATAAAGTGTGTATTAGTATGTGAGCACGGGGAGTGCACAAATCAATTCACGTGCCGGGATTCAAGTGAATATATAGAGGCACCAATCACTCACTCAGGGTGTTCAGAGTGGAGAATGGGAGAGAGAAGGAGGTAGAACTTACAAAACTAAAACAATTGCTATTCGTGTTGACTTTCAGCCAGCATGATACTTGTGTGTTTGTCCACTGTTTGTTTGTCTGTCTATTTATTTTGGCCACCGTGCTGTTTGTGTGCTGTGTTTTGTTAAATCTTTTTATTTACAAACCGGCGCAACAGTGCATTTCACTCACCAGTCCTGTCTCTACTTCCTGACCTGACGTCACCACCAGCCAGCCTGTTCACATATGGTGTCAGAGAAGTGGGAAACAGCACTTTCAATACGCAGACTAGGAATAGTAATTCAGGTGAATTAAAAAAAAAATTGTGTGTGTTTTTGGAAGGAAGAAAGGAGAAAATAGGTAGAAGGAGCCAAAGGGGAAAGCAGAGGAACGGCCAGTGCCACCGATGCTACGGCTGGAATACCCCACACCCCTGCCAACAGCATGGCAGGAGAACTGCTGGGAAACCTACCTCTGAATATTCAAGATCTCGAGTTGGTGCCTACCTACGAGGAGTGTGGGCACTTCTCAGCCAACTGCCCCTCCCAGGAGTGGAGGATGAACCACTGCCGGCGGGCCATTGGGATGCCAACCCGCCTTATCGAGGTCTTGAGTTGGTTCCCTGCCTGCGGAGAGTGTGGGCACTTCCCGGAGGTGGATGAGGAGGAACAGCGGCCGGAGTGCCCCACATTGAGGGTTGTATTGCCGCTGCCTCCACCACCAGGGGGAGACTACCCATTGCTCCCACCTCCACTGCCAAAGGGAGAAGAGCTGCTCCCACCTCCACAGGGAGTAGGCACCTCCATGCCAGTCCCCAGCGACCGAGGGAGAGCCACACCAGCCCCCAGCGACCGAGGGAGAGCCGCACCAGCCCCCAGCGACCGAGGGAGAGTCGCACCAGTCCCCATCGACCGAGGGAGAGCCGCACCAGCCCCCAGCGACCGAGGGAGAGCCGCACTAGTCCCCAGTGATAGAGAGAGACTACCCACTGCTCCCGCCTTCACCGCCAGGGGGAGACTATCCGCTGCTCCAGCCTTCACCACCAGGGGGAGAATTTGGGGATTTTAAGGGGAGAGGTGGCCTTTAAGGCCATTTGTGCTGCGCGCAAGGGGATATGTATGGGGTGCCCGCCCCAGTGTGTATTTTTGTGTTATATGTTGTATGTGGTGTGTATGTATTGGTGCATAGAGTGTGGTTTATCACGAGGATTGCACAATCACTTCAATTGCAGATAAAGTGTATATTAGTATGTGGGCACAGGGATTGCACAAATTAGTTCACATGCTGGGATTCAATTGAATGATTAATTAGTAATTGAATCCCGGCACAGCTGTATATATAGATGCACGAATCACTCACTCAGGGTTGGGTGTTCAGAGTGGAGAATGGGAGAGAGAAGGAGGTAGAACTTACAAAACTAAAACAATTGCTACTCGTGTGGACTTTCAGCCAGCATGATACTTGTGTGTTTGTCCACTGTTTGTTTGTCTGTCTATTTATTTTGGCCACCGTGCCGTTTTCTTTTGTGTGCTGTGTTTTGCTTTGTTAAATCTTTTTATTTTCAATAAACCGGTGCAACAGTGCATTTCATTCACCAGTCCTGTCTCTCTACTTCCTGGCCTGACGTCACCACCAGCCAGCCTGTTCACAGGGTTCTGTAACATTTTAAAATGTGAAAAATTGTACTACAATTGTACAAAGTGGGCCTACATAGGATCTGATACACATGGGGAGAAAATAAGACTGACAAGTTCATTACTACAAATATACACTATGATAGTTCCATGTAATGTGAAACAACTTCCTTAGTAAATATTTCATTGTTATCCATCTGTAGGCATCTTACAGACCCTTGCCCTTCTGTGATTGCCTGTGTTTTTGAACTTGTAATAATTGTGTTGCCATTGCTGCAATGCTGCCGATAGTTCTGTTGAGTTTCTTCAGGGTGCTATGATGAGAAAGTGCCAGCCTAGGTCCTACCTGATAGTGATGAGCTGTCCGAAGTCCAGCTCACACTCGTTCACTTGTGCGATGAAGATGGCAGCGACTGCTTCATACAGTGCAGTGCCGTCCATGTTGATGGTGGCACCCATGGGCAGGACGAAGCGGGCAATCCTGCGGTCAATGCCATTGTTCTCCAGAAGACACTTCATGGTGATGGGCAGTGTGGCAGAGCTGCGCAAGTTCAAACTCAGCTCAGCAACAACAGCATGACTGTCACTTTGCTTTTATACAGTAGACTTTACATTTTAACTTTTAAGATTTAAAAATCTGGTGCAACCCATTGCAAAACCAAAACACAGTACTTAGATACTGCTAGCCTTGTGAGTTTGTGCCAAAGTCAGCTTTGAATCACCCTGATAAAAGTGCATGGTATTTCCACAGTAAATAGGCAATTAGAAATACAAAATTTGTAGCAATGGCTACATACAAACAAACAGTTTTATTTAAAGTTAGCTAAATTATTGCATTATTTAATGTGTGTATATCGATATTTAGTCTTTAGTGACAATATATGATTTTTTCCATTAGATTCTGACAGTTCTCACCCCAAAACCCATACAAACGATCTTTAATCTTGCAACACAGCATGACAGCATAACACTCCAAATAGGGCATCAGGGTGATTTAATCGATCAATTAATATTTTACTGAGGCTTGCAAAATAACAGTAATCAATAATAGCCAAATTGTTCCATTCTAATAAATGTAAAGGTAGAAATAAAAATCCTTATACAGTAACAGCTGCTTTCAAGTTTTGGATATATTTTGAAATACTGAAAGAAACTAAATAAGTTCAATGATAAACATCTCCACCAATGTAGTCATTAAAAAGACTTTGTCATTGAATTTATTAGGTTTCTTTTAGTATTTCTAAAAATTCAGCACCATTGCGTGTTTCATAGTTATAGATGTGGCTGTTGTAAGTATCTCCTAATTGAAAATGTCGCTACCTTGAGGAGGTGGCCAGTGCTATGACCAGCGCCTGCAACAGCCCTCGCACATACGGGATAGGGTTCTTCCTTGTGATGAAGAGGTAGAGCAGGGGCAGGATGACTGTGCCATGGAGGAGTAGCCCAGACACCACCGTGACAGCATACATCCCCAGCTTCTTCCCAATCAGAGACGGGTCCCTCATCTCAAGGATCTTTCCAGCCACCAGGAATACGATCCCCAAGGGAAAATACCTGCCAGGGAAAATGGAACAAATATCAGGACCATTTCATAACATTGGGACAACAATTTGTCATATTTCGAGTCTTTACATTTCATGGTTTGAAACTCAGTTCCAGAACTACCTTCAATCAAGTATGTTATTTATTTATTTATTTTTTGCATTTATATAGCACTTTTTATACAAAAGGATCACAAAGCACTGTACAGCACATAGCAGAAAAAAGAACAAACCACAATACATTTGTATAGCATGTCACACATACAACTGCCATATTCAGACCATTTAAATAACATATTTAAATGACAGTAGACATATCATACAAAAGCAGCAATTTTAAAGTTACATTCAAACCCACTAACATAAAAAGCCATTTTATAAAAGTGTGTTTTTAACCTTGACTTGAAAACTGTAATGTTCCCAGCTTCCTGGCAAATGAAGGCAGAGCATTCCATAATTTAGAGCGCTACAAGAAAAAGCCCTACCTCCCGTGTTGCTTTTGTTGACACTAGGAATAACCAGCTGCCCCGCATCCTGTGATCTCAGAGTGCGGTTTGGAAGATACAGGGTCAGTAACTCCTGCAAATAACTAGGTGCTAATCCATTCAGGGCCTTGTAAGTTAACAACAAAATCTTAAAATCAATTCTATACTGCACAGGGAGCTAGTGTAAAGAGGCCAAAACAAAGGCATGCATTAGTCTCTCGGCATCAGATGCGGAAATAATTGGTCTAAGTTTGGTTATATTTCTCAAATGGTAAAAAAAGATACTTTAGGGTTCCCGAGTGGCGCATCCAGTAAAAGCACTCGCGTAGAGTGCAGAACGTGCCCTATAGTCTGGACGTCGTCGGTTTGAGTCCAGGTTATTCCTTTGCCGACTGAGGACGGGAGCTCCCAGGGAGCGGCGCCACCCGGGGGGAGGGAGGGTTAGGTCGGCCAGGGTGTTCTCTGCTTACTGCACACCAGCAACCCCTGTAGTCTGGCTGGGCGCCTGTGGGCTTGCCTGTAAGCTGACCAGAGCTGCTTTGTCCTCTGAAGCTGTAGCTCTGGGTGGCTGCATGGTGAGTCTGCAGTGCGAAAAAAAGCTGTCGGCTGACGGCACACGCTTCGGAGGACAGCGTGTGCTCTTCTTCGCCGCTCCCGAGTCAGCACGGAGGTGGTGGCGGTGAGCTGAGCTAAACAAAAATAATTGGACACTATTAAATTGGGGAGAAAACTACAAAAACTAATTGGTGACTACTACAAAAAAAAAAAAAAGATCTCAAATGAGAGATCAAATGAGAGATCAGGATCAAAGATGACCCCCAAACTCTTAATTTATAGTTTAAGTTTTGATGAGAGACTGCAAGGGTCGAGGTCATGTAATCCCACATTTCCTTTTAGTTGGTTCTGTGATCCCACTAGCATAACCTCTGTTTTATCTGAATTCAACATGTCTGTAAGGCAAGTAGCTAATAACATCCAGGCAGAAGAAATTACTGGCTTTAGAGACAAATATAGTTGGGTATCATCAGCATAGCAATGGACGTTCACTCTGTGTCTGTGAATAATGTCACCTAATGGTAGCATATATTGTGAGACAGCAGGGAGGGGGTTAATTCCTCCCTAGAGGAAAACTTGTGCGTAAGGCACATTTTGGGTTAATTGTTTAATTTGTGTTAATTGTTTTGTTTAATTGTTTAATTGTTTTATTGTTGATCATTACCGGCACCTGGCTACTATTGAAAATTGGAGCCAGGTGCCCGGTATTTAAGGAGAGCAGTCAGTCTGCTCAGGGCGGCTGCTGAAGAGGGTAGAAGCCTGACTGTGCTGGTGTGTGGGTACAGCCGTAATTTAAAAGAAAAAAAAAAGGTAGAGTGAGTCCTTTTTTGTGTGTGTGATTTGGTTTGTTTTGTTACAGGTAAACAGCTTAGCTGTCCTGTTAGTTTAGGTTCCTGTTTTGTTTTAGTTAGTGCTCAAAGAGAGCTAGGTGTTTGTTTTGTTTATTTTGTTTTGTGTTTTCATTAAAAATAGCGCAACCGCGCTTTCAAAAAAAAAATCCATTTGTGTGTTGTGTGTGTGTTTTAAAGGGCAACGAACCGAAGAGGGTCGGATCTTTTACATATGGTGGCAGCGAGTGGGGCGCCCTAATGACCCAAATATGGATTTTAAAGATTTAATAGAGAGGTTCAGTAAGAACACCGCTGCTCAGGAGGAGCAGACGAAGAAAATGGAGAGGCAGAGGCAGGAGCTGGGCGTGGCCCCGTTGTTCATACAGGAGCCGGAGCCAACCGAACTGGAGCTGCTGCTGCAAAGTGGGAGCTGCCGCCCCGAGAGCCAGAGGGGTGGAACTGCCATCCCGAGAGCCAGAGGGGTGGAGCTGCCGCTTCCAGAACAACCAACCGCGCAAGTGAGTCCGGCGTTGTTGAGGGAGGTTCCCTGTCCCGTCATCGTGGACACCTGGCCGGAATGCCCAGACCTCCCTGCGCTGGACCTTGCTCCCAGGTCGCAGTACAGCCAGGCACAGTCGCTGCCTGGTCCCTTACTCCACTCCCCTGGAATCCCAGACGCCACTGCGCAAGAGGCAGACGCCGCTACGCAAGAGGCAGAGGTCACTAGCGTTCCCCTGCTGATTGCTCCGCCCCTTGCCTAGTGCTACGCTCCACCTGGGATTCCAGAGGTCGCTGCGCAGGTCCACAGGCGACGCCTCTGCCTGTCAGTCCTGGCTCCCGGTCACCGGTCTGCGCTGTGGTCGCCCTGGACAAGCCGTCTGGGTCCCTCCTCGCGGTCCTGGGTCCCTCCGTGGAACGCCGAGGGATTGAACCCACCTCAAGCCCGCCCGTGGAAGAGGGCGAAAATTGACATTTGTGGACTTGAGGGTGGGTGGTCTTTTAAGGGTGGAGGGAGGTGGCCGTTGTATGGCCGATGTCTTGAAAAGACATGGGGATGTGTGAGACAGCAGGAGGGGGTTAATTCCTCCCTAGAGGAAAACTTGTGCGTAAGGCACATTTTGGGTTAATTGTTTAATTTGTGTTAATTGTTTTGTTTAATTGTTTAATTGTTTTATTGTTGATCATTACCGCACCTGGCTACTATTGAAAATTGGAGCCAGGTGCCCGTATTTAAGGAGAGCAGTCAGTCTGCTCAGGGCGGCTGCTGAAGAGGGTAGAAGCCCGACTGTGCTGGTGTGTGGGTACAGCCGTAATTTAAAAGAAAAAAAAAAGGTAGAGTGAGTCCTTTTTGTGTGTGTGATTTGGTTTGTTTTGTTACAGGTAAACAGCTTAGCTGTCCTGTTAGTTTAGGTTCCTGTTTTGTTTTAGTTAGTGCTCAAAGAGAGCTAGGTGTTTGTTTTGTTTATTTTGTTTTGTGTTTTCATTAAAATAGCGCAACCAGCTTTCAAAAAAAAAAAAATCCATTTGTGTGTTGGGTGCGTGTTTTAAAGGGCAACGAACCAAGAGGGTCGGATCTTTACAATATATAACGAAAACAACAAGGGATCTAGAATGGAGCCCTGTGGAACACCACAGACAACTTCCAATAATGCTGATTTTACCTCCCAATAGAGACGAACTGAAACCTATCAGAAAGATAAGATTTGAACCAGGATAGGACAAGGCCAGACAGTCCTACTGTGCTTTCAGGACGATTCAGGGATGGAATGGTCTACAGTATCAAAGGCAGCACTTAGATCTAGAAGCATTAAAACTTATAATACTGTAAGTGTTCTATGGCTACTTCTCTTCATGTTGAGTTTATTTATTGCGAAGGCGAGCAAACAGTGCCAGAGAAAATGCATGATTAGAGGAATTCACCTAACAATTAACTATAAACAAATTGTGTATTGGGTTGGGGAGTTTCTATCGCAATTTTAAAAAGCTTAATAAATGTATTATGAAGTGTTACATATGTGGTATACATGTATAATAACTAACAACTACAAACACCAATTGCACTTGAAACGTATGTATTTATATATAGCCTACAATCATGCATACTAAAATACTGTAGCGATCCTGAGGGGAGGGGAAAGAATTAGGATAGTGTGTGAGTGCGTGAAGGGGTTGCTTTGTGTGTGTGTGTGTGTGTGTGGAGCGGGGGTCTGTGTAAGAGGCTGGGGGGAGCGAGGGCACATAGGGGGAATGTGGAAAAGACCGGGAGATTCGAGGAAGACAAGAGTGAGAGAGAAGGGTGTGCTTGGAGAGATAGAGAGATAGATAGAGGGGGAAGTGTATAGGGAAAAGCAAATTATAACTAATAATTTATTTTCACTTTTGACTCCCAGTTCCCTTCCCTCACTTTATGAATTAATTAAGTTGCAGTCTCATTTCTGTCCCAAAAAGAGAAAACGCTACAATACTGTGGCAACAAGGGGTCTCTCATGTTTTGTTTTTAACATAATATTATTATTATTATTTGTTTATTTAGCAGACACCTTCATCCAAGGTGACTTACAGAGACTAGGGTGTGTGAACTATGCATCAGCTGCAGAGCCGAAATTTGAACCGGGGACCTCCTAATTACAAGCCCTTTTCTTTAACCACTGGACCACACAGCTTCCTAGAATAAATGGACAGACTCATGGATTGCAGGTGCAAACGGGATATCTGCTTTTTAGTCTCTACCGGACACTCGTCTCTATGAGCTAAGACCACACCAAAACAACAACCCCCGTATTCTCTGGCTATCCAATCCTCCACTCTGTGCCTCTGCTAGTCCAGTCACTCCTACTTATTATTATTATTTATTAGCAGACACCCTTATCCGGGGCGACTTACAATTGTTACAAGATATCACATTATTTTTACTTACAGTTAGATTATTTTTTTACACATTATTTGTACATACAATTACCCATTTATACAGTTGGGTTTTTACTGGAGCAATTTAGGTAAAGTACCTTGCTCAAGGGTACAGCAGCAGTGACCCCCACCTGGGATCGAACCAACGACCCTCCGGTCAAGAGTCCAGAGCCCCAACCACCACTCCACACTGCTGCCCTATATGCTGCCCTACTCTGTCATGCTCACAGCCTTTCCCGGCTCTCTCTCTCACTGACTCCGCAGGTTTTGTTCTTGCAGCTTTTCGCAGATTGTCACTTACTTTCACTTTGTCTGTTACTTTCACTCACCACTCTCACTCACAACTCACCCTCATACTGACATCGCTCCTGTTCTTATACCACCCAGCTGGCAACCCCCCACCCCAACCTGCTCTCCTCCACTCACTGCAGCACATCACTCTCCCTGACTGCTACCCGCCCAATCTGCTCTCCTCCAATCACTGAAGCACATCACTCTCCCTGACTGCCATCCCCCAAACCTGCTCTCCTCCAATCACTGCAGCACATCACTCTCCCTGACTGCCATCCCCCCAACCTGCTCTCCTCCAATCACTGATGCACATCACTCTCCCTGACTGCCATCCCCCCAACCTGCTCTCCTCCACTCACTGCAGCACATCACTCTCCCTGACTGCCATCCCCCCAACCTGCTCTCCTCCAATCACTGCAGCACATCACTCTCCCTGACTGCCATCCCCCCAACCTGCTCTCCTCCAATCACTGCAGCACATCACTCTCCCTGACTGCCACCCTCCCAACCTGCTCTCCTCCAATCACTGCAGCACATCATTCTCCCTGACTGCCATCCCCCAACCTGCTCTCCTCCAATCACTGCAGCACATCACTCTCCTGACTGCCATCCCCCAACCTGCTCTCCTCCAATCACTGCAGCACATCACTCTCCTGACTGCCATCCCCCAACCTGCTCTCCTCCAATCACTGCAGCACATCACTCTCCTGACTGCCATCCCCCAACCTGCTCTCCTCCAATCACTGCAGCACATCACTCTCCCTGACTGCCACCCCCAACCTGCTCTCCTCCAATCACTGCAGCACATCACTCTCCCTGACTGCCACCCTCCCAACCTGCTCTCCTCCAATCACTGCAGCACATCACTCTCCTGACTGCCACCCTCCCAACCTGCTCTCCTCCAATCACTGCAGCACATCACTCTCCTGACTGCCACCCCCAACCTGCTCTCCTCCAATCACTGCAGCACATCACTCTCCTGACTGCCACCCCCAACCTGCTCTCCTCCAATCACTGCAGCACATCACTCTCCTGACTGCCACCCCCAACCTGCTCTCCTCCAATCACTGCAGCACATCACTCTCCTGACTGCCATCCCCCAACCTGCTCTCCTCCAATCACTGCAGCACATCACTCTCCTGACTGCCATCCCCCAACCTGCTCTCCTCCAATCACTGCAGCACATCACTCTCCCTGACTGCCACCCCCAACCTGCTCTCCTCCAATCACTGCAGCACATCACTCTCCTGACTGCCACCCCCAACCTGCTCTCCTCCAATCACTGCAGCACATCACTCTCCTGACTGCCACCCCCCAACCTGCTCTCCTCCAATCACTGCAGCACATCACTCTTCCTGACTGCCACCCTCCCAACCTGCTCTCCTCCAATCACTGCAGCATCACTCTCCCTAATAGTTTCCATAACAGCAAATTATGCTTCCATTCATTTCTCGATCTCGTTAACATGCACTTTTGATAAATGATCTCCTTTTCAAGTTGTTGAGACTGGAAGTGATGTATGTGACCTGCGGCAATTAAGCTTTTTAACGAGAAATGCGTTAATTAACGACCTCATCGACTCAGTTTCAAAGCATTAACGGATTGATTTAATTAACACATTTCGTTTGAAAATCACCTGCTACTAAAGCTCTTGTTACTATACCACGAGTTCGATACAATAACACTGGGTTTTGAGAGTGGTAATGCGCTCAATACATCAGTAAGCTTAACAGCAGTTGAACAATTAATTTAATGTATGGTCCACAATCTTTGTAGATACTGGCAGATTCACCTCAAAAAGTATGGCAAGATGATCAAAAATAGTAAGATCTAGGGTTACAATATTCTTAACAGCTAAACCACGAGAAATTACCAGATCTAAAGTATGGCCATGATTATGCGTAGAACCTTTGACATGCAGGATATAATCTGAGGAATCCAGTAGCCTCAAAAATTCCAAGGAGTTAGAATCAATGTCAACATGAAGGTTAAAATCACCCAATAAAAAAGAATCCTATCATATTTGACTGTCACTATAGATAGCAGATCCCCAAATTCAGTCAGAAATAACGGGTTTGACTTGGTCGATAAATTATTACAAAAGATGAATAACCTTCAACAATTTCCTGTTTGATTCAAAGTTTGATCAGGAGCCTGGAGTTTGATGTTAAATTGTTCCTCCCTTAGATTAAATCTAACTCATTTTTGTTTCAATTTTTTGGTGAATTGCTTTTGGAGCCTTGAAATGAAAAGTGCTATACAATGTCAATGGTATTGTACTGATTCCCTGGGTGTACAGTTCCAGCTGCTACTGTGATGAACTCATTGGCAGCTCAGTGGAATGGTTCTGTGCCGTTTGGTTTCTTACCAGACTGCAGCTGAAATAATCTTCATGACGCACTCATTCACGCATTGGCACACGTTTATCATCGGAGTCCCTCTTTCCCCCATTGTCCCTAGCAACAGGCCTTGGAAACAAAATAAGTAAACAGTTATGTACACATTTTGAACAAATTAAATAATAAAGACAAAAATAGGCGGGTAAACATAAGTGTCACACGTTGTTTATTGTGTGGCTGCTAATCATTTTGTTTCTAAACTTTATATATACTGTATATATATATATATTTTTGTATTTATCCTCATGTAAATCCCATTATCTTAATGTCACGTATCACGATATGCAGGTCGCGATACGATAGGCATCATAAGGTCCTAATGGGCTACTTATATGATGCATTATTAGATCAAATGGTCATTTAACGATCAATCGTTTTGTTAAAAGACAAAAATAAAATGAACTACAGTGTGCTATGATGTACTTATGGTCTTGTATCATGATGCAAACAATAGATACCTCTATTACGATACAGTATATCATGTGAAGGAAGTCTATGCACAGTGAATCATTACACCCTTGCAACAGTCAAAGTCAATAAGAAACTGTGTTTGTAAAGGATTAGCCCCACTGCTACAGAGACTGTACATTGCTCTCTCCCTGCAGACAGCTGCTCCAATGGGAAACACAGTGTAAGGCTGTCTCCATCTGTCTCTATTTGTGAAACAGCCAGACTGTACTCAGTTTGGCTCATTGCACTGGCTGGTCCTCTCCTGATTGTAATTGGCAGTACCTATAGTGGCAGAGAAGATGACAATCCCCAGCACGTTCATCTCCTTGCTGCTCCCCGGCAGTGGCTTGTAGATGACATTGGGAGCCGGGTGAGCTCCAGGAACACAGGCTTGCTGAGTGTCGGTGCTTCTCATCTGGCACGAGGTACACAAAATCAGGGTTTTCCGGAGGTCACCGGCTGAACGACTGGAATCAGCTGTGTCCGATACTGGAACCAGGAAAAGTGATCACAGGGTCACACGGGTCCTTACTGTTTAATTCAAATGTAGCATTTATTTGTAATATCGTTTTTGTACAGGGATGCTTTTCAATCTCAAGTATTCTTCCAAATTTTCAACAAAAATTGTATTTTGAATGAGCAGAAAACAGTATAATTTGTACTCTATTACAGTAAATCACACATCTCTCTGGTAAAACAAATCTGGTACCCATCACCATTTAAAGAAAGGAGAGTAAAACACTGTTCTGTACAGTAGGGTGGGTGTGCTTGATCTCAGGCCACAGTATGGTTTCCTTTGCATGCTGTCTTTTTGATTAGCTGGTGAGGTTTGTTTTCACACTCAAGTAACAGTCCCAGCTGTATGAATCTGAATCACTTTATTTTCTTAGGGCGTTTTCACACCTAGTTTGTTTGACCCTTTGATGCAGATTGAAGTGTGGTTCAGTTTGTTTGGAGCGCTCACACTAACTCTACTGCCCAGATCAATGGGGAGTGGCGAAAATTGTGGCAGAGCCTATTTCCAATAAATAGTAACTCTGTGGTAAGTGTGCGAGTCATGTGTTTCTCATACTGATTTCAAGCTAGCCTTGTCACTGTGCTGAGGTGTCACCCTCAGCACTGACTTGTGGTATACGAATAAATTACTGAGAAAAATAAATAAATAATCAATGGCACATTTTCTCAAATTAATAAATCGATAGTAAAATTGGACCCGGTCGTGGCGGGTCATTTAAAACCTGACGGGTATCCGGTGCCGACCTCTATCTAATGGTACATTCATGTAGTCTCACTGCATGACCTACTGGCAAACCCACTGCACGCCACTGGTATTATTGTTCAATTTATGACAAATAATTCCAGATGAAATATGAGAGGCTTTAATAGATAAAGGTTAACAAACTGTTGGTTGTCTTATTATCATTGATTAGAACTTAACAATGATTGGAAAGCTTTGTAAGAAATGTTTTTAACAGGTGTGGCACATGAGGAAGTATGTACTTGTTTATTTTTGATCGGGGGTGGTAGTATTGTAAATAGAATAGTGAAAATAATTATTTGGGACGTCCTACCTGCTGTGTTTACTTGTGGGGAAAAGCAGCTGGTGCTTGGCCAGCTGCCGATCCCGAACCAGCAAGTGGGCGTGTCCCGGGCCGGTGGGTGTGTCCCAGGCAGGTGGGCGTGTCAAACCAGGTGGGCGTGCCCCAGTGGAGCGTGTTCCACTATAAAAAGGTCCAGCTGATACACTGCTGCAAGGCCACAGGACTGACAGTCCGCGCTATGCAGTGAGATTTGTAAAAGCTAAAGTCCTCCGATCACCATGTGTTTTAACCAGGATCGGAGTTTCAGAGAAAAGTAGCTGAAACCGTGTGTATTTCTGGTGCCAGGGTTTGGTTAACTTGTGTAGGAACAGGGATTTGTTTGGGGATTTTAGATCCCACAAGTGCAAGAGCGATGTGTATTAGCAGGACCTCCTGTATAGGGGAGGAGTGCTCGCGGTGTTGTAGTTTTGTTTTAAACAGTGTTTTATTTAGCTTTTTGTATGCTTTGCAGGTAGTGTGACAGGATTTTCTATTTACCTTAAATAAATCCTGCGTGCCTGAGAGGCGTGTCAACAGCATCATCTGAGTGTCTGGCCTGTCTGTCAACGGATAACCCACACCCCGATTCTACACGCCTACACAGGTTTCTTTCTGTTTTAATGCTACCTTTAATAGGATCAGATGAATATGTAAGAATTCACTTGCTTTCAAGCCCTATTTCTAGGTAAGAAAGTTCCTGTACAGGTCAGTTCAGCCTCAGAAAACCCTACAGGCATTAGATTAGATGTGTGGAAAGATTGAACTTACCTGCTGGAATGTAGCTTCAATGAGATTAGAAGGAATCATATTCCTAAAACAAATACAAAATATATTTACAATGATTGCCACAGAATAAATGTAAAACCACAGCAATCGTAGTTTATACATCAGTAAATCTAAGGCTTTCAAATCCATTTCTTACCCTTCATTATTGTGCTTACAATTTGCTCTTTATTGAGGTTTTGTACTTTATTGAAGATTTTTAACAACCCCAGTATACATACCACACTGTTTAAACTGTGGCTTCATGTTCCCCTTTGGAATAGATAGAGTAAGGCTGTAACAGGTGTAATGTTCAATCATTTACCTAGCTCTTTAAGAAGTGGAATGATTTTATAGATGACTGTGACAGTCATCTATAAATAGTCAACCATCTCCCTCCCAATCTGACAATCCCCATTGTTGGGTAGAGTCAGCATTATTATTTCATGGTCTCAAACAGAGAAGTAAGGAGAAAATAAAGAACAGTTTTGAACCGCAACTTTGTGTCTGTCGTTGTTGGAGCACCTGTATCATCTCTTCACCTGAGCACTGCAAAGCACACGTTCACAATGACATACAGGAATGGGTGGGTTAGAGGACAGATATAAAAAGGGACAGAGTAGACAGAGATATGGAGTTATTAGCCTACACATGTGAGCTACATGAAAACATATATATAAAGTTCAAGTTCAAACAGCAATGCTACATTTGTATTCTTCTGTATAAAAGAGAAGACAGATCATTACAACAGGGAGTCCTCCTCTGGCTTGCGCATGAACTCCGGCCGGCTGCTCGTGAGCCGCTGCTATAGCCTCTGCACCTCTTTTTAAAATAGATTTGTGTGCAGAAATCTGATCCAATGAAAAGTTATTGTGAGTTGATTGACATCAATTACTTTCATGCTACAAAATCAGTGATTGGCTCAAACCTATCAGGCATTGATTGAGTTGATCTGCTCTCATCTCAAACTGACACTAATATCCCACTTTCAGTCAGCTATGGATCTGACAAACAGCAGAAAATGAACTGTGAGGAAATCAGAACAATTAGGCTACCTCTGTTTTAAAAGAGATATATATATATATATATATATATATATATATATATATATATATATATATATATATATATATATATATATATATGTCTACTGCATCATCAAAAAGAAAATACAGCTGCATATAAGGAAGCTTATACCACAGAATACCCTGTTCTTAACAAATCGTGCAAGGGAAGGGAGTGTGGATTTTGTTCAGTTTGCTGCACGGATATTTCTATTAGACACAAAACTCATGTGGAAAGTGCAGGACAGCAACAGAAAGCTGCTGTGCTAGAGGATACATTGCAAACCTGATTGAATTGCAGTACTTTCAGAAGTGATCTTTGTCAGAACACAATTGAAGCAGAAACACTTTTTACCAGGTTTTTAATTGAGCACAACCTGCCTTTAGCAGCATCAGACTGTAAAAGGATGTTCAGCAATTCTAGCATTTCTAAGCAATATGCATGTGGACATCACAAGACTACAGCTATAATTAACAAATATCTTGCACCACACTGTACCAGTGCTCTTCTTGATTAGTTCAATTTCTTGAACCTTCATTTGGAAAAAATAAAATGTGGAATGCTAGAGGTGCTGGTTTGCAATGATGATCCGATGGGATAATTGTGTTGGATTAGCCCTGGATGATGCAGTGTGGACATGGGGAGAATTATAGGTCTGAAAAAATTGATTTCTGATAAAAATGAGAATGAGTAACAGGGTTGACTTTGTCACTATATGAGAATGTGTTGCACAGGGTTGTCTATGTCACTTGATGAGAATGTGTTGCACAGGGTTGTCTATGTCACTTGATGAGCATGTGTTGCACAGGGTTGTCTATGTCACTTGATTAACCTGTGTGGATTATCTGCACTGCCTGTAGATCCTGATTATATCATGTCTGTTATTTTCAAACGGGATGGCACCTAAAGGATTTTTGCACATTTTGTGAAATTGAAAACAGAAACATTCTCAGACACGGTGCTGCCAGCTCTCAAATCACATGCAGTGTCATAAGAATAACCATGAGGTTCAGGATGATACTCAGTGATCCAAACACACACTTGTATTTATTGTTTGTACACTCTACCTTGCACCTCTTTGTGCAACTGAACACATTCTTGCAGCAAGAACAGAGCATTCTCCAAAAAGTAATTCCAGCCCTCACAGAATCCTTCAAGAAATTGCTCAGCCGGTTCATAAAACCAGAAGTCCATGCATCTTCTGCAGTTATGGCTGTCGATGTAGGGAGCCCTTCAAACTACTTCAGAAACCAGAACCTGTTCTTTGGTTTCACAACCAAGCAGTACATCAGTTCATCTGCACTGCCACCAAGGCACATATACACATTTTACAAAGACGTCATAAATTTCTATGTTGCAGCTGCTAGTTATTTTCAGAAGATGCCAATTCATGATCCCATTCTGAAAGAAGCAGCTCAGAATCTTGATGTCTCTAAAAGAATGGAAATCACCTTCAAATGCCTTTCCCATCAGTGGTAGCAGCTGAAAAAAGGACCAGTTATTTGAAGAATTCACTGATTATCAAACACTGCAGAACAGTGAAATACTGGGAATGCAAACTGATGGCATGTCACCATCACCAGAAAAGCTTTGGTTTGAAATTTCTGAAATGAAATCTGCTTTCTGACTGTTTCCCTCTCTTATGGAAGGTTGTCACATCTTTTAGTGCTGCAACATAGCAATACTGACATTGAAAGAGTATTTTCCCTGTCTTTTACCTTAGAGGCTCTGATCAAATTCAAGATGAAGATGTTTAAGACTGACACATGTCACTCCAGTAAGTATGGAAATGATCTTCTGCACCAAGCAAAATGTTAGGATATTATCATAACCCTGGTTCCCTGAAATAGAAATGTAACCATAACCGTATGGGTATTTACCTCCTAAAGACCCGGAAACCTGAATAAGATATATCAAAGCTGCTCGCAGAGCCTGTGACGCAGTCATGGCCCGCCTCAAGGACACAAAGGCACTGCAGTCACAGAGTGTCATTTTTCCTTCAAGCCTGCTGCAGTCATGGATGCATCGACCTTCAAGGTTAATGGTTACATTTCTATTTCAGGGAACCAGGGTGATGATAATAACTTAACGTTCCTTTCAAGTACAAACTATGAAGGTATGAAACAGAGACTAACAGAAGTAGATTGGAGTAAAATAGAGAAAACATCCACAGGAAAAAGATGGCTGTTTTTTAAAAATGTAATATTAGAGGCGCAAAACAATTACATCCCAAAAGTAGACAAATCTAAATCTAAAACAAAATGGCCAAAATAGATCAATTAAAAAATATATATTCAGAGAAAAAGGCACTTTAGCCCTTTGCGGTTCATTGTCGGACTGGGTCCGACATTGCAATTATTCCTATCAGGTCCTTTGTCGGACCCTGTCCGACATCATCCAAAAAACGCAAAAGTCGTTTTTTCTCCGGAAAAAGCCGAGAAAACCATTCAATGGCCGAGTGGGAGCGAAAGGAGCCAAGACAAGCCGATAAGAAAAAAAAAAAAAAAAAGGCGTATCTCATGAATAGTCATACTTGCCCCTGGCATCAGATGGGGGCGGTCATAAGGAAACAAGCTGGGTGTTACTGTATCAGCGCACAGAGACTATCACCAACATTTGCAGAGCCTTTTCGAGATGTTATAGCAATAAAATAATGACTTAGATTGCATTTTGAGGAGTTTGGTGATAAAACGAGTCATCAGGAGATGATTGATCGGTATGTATGACTATTATTATTATTATTATTATTATTATTATTATTATTATTATTTATTTCTTAGCATATGTGAAAGCGATAGCGAAACGAAAGGGTGGGGCGGGGCTGGAGATGCCTAGTGAGTGCTTTGTTGATATGCAGGGCCATTTAAACCCGTTTGACTGTGGAAAAAATACTTTTAAACAGCACGTCTAAAATTAACTGCACGTGTGAAATTAAATTAGACCTGGCGAGCCTGACGCACAATTAATAAATGGACTGCAAAGGGTTAGAGAACATTTAAAAAGGACCAAGAACAAAGTGCACAGAAAGAGTACTTGGAACTGCAAACACAAGTCAAAAAGTTAGAAAGTTAGAAAGGCCAAGAGAGAGATAGAAATGAACATTGCTAAGGGGGCTAAAACCAATTCCAAAACGTTTTTCCAATATTATAACAGCAAGAGAACATTCAAAGAGAAGATAAAATGTCTAAGAGATACAAATGACAAAATCATAGATGAAGAGAAAAAAAACAGCACAAAAAGAGAGACAAAACCGAACCAGGTAACTACAGACCAAAAAGTCTGACTTCTATTATATGTAAACTTATAGAAACTATAATAAATCCAAAATGGAAAATTACCTATATGGTAACAGTATACTGGGAGACAGTCAGCATGGTTTTAGGAAAGGGAGATCGTGTCTAACTAACCTGCTTGACTTTTTTGAGGATGCAATATTGACAATGGATAATTGCAAAGCATATGACATGGTTTATTTAGATTTCCAGAAAGCTTTTGACAAAGTCCTGCATAAAAGATTAATTCTCAAAATGAACGCAGTAGGGATTCAAGGAAATGCATGTACATGGATTCGAGAGTGGTTAACAGGTAGAAAACAGAAAGTACTGATTAGAGGAGAAACCTCAAAATGGAGCGAGGTAACCAGTGGAGTATCACAGGGATCAGTATTAGGTCCTCTGCTATTCCTAATCTACATTAATGATTTAGAATCTGGTATAGTAAGCAAACTCGTTAAATTTGCAGACGACACAAAAATAGGAGGAGTGGCAAACACTGTTGCAGCAGCAAAGGTCATTCAAAATGATCTAGACAGCATTCAGAACTGGGCAGACACATGGCAAATGACATTTAATAGAGAAAAGAGGATAACACGTTATATTAAGGTGCTGCTTGTTAATGATTTATAAATATATAATATATGCTTAATAACTATGTGATAGAGTTTTAATAAAGCATTATAGATGGGTTATAACCATGCAATAGCCATAGACAGAATTACATCATAACATCCCAAAAGTAGAATAGGTGGCTAAAAACTGTCCCCTTTATAAAACTGTAATTCTCTATATGTAAGACCTCATCGAGAATATTGTGTTCAGTTCTGGTCACCTTGCTACAAAAAGGATATTGCTGCTCAAGAAAGAGTGCAAAGAAGAGTGACCAAAATTATTCTGGGTTTAAAAGGCATGTCGTATATAGACTTAAAGAATTGAATCTATTCAGTCTTGAACAAAGAAGACGACGCGGCAATCTGATTCAAGCATTCAAAATTCTGTCAACCCAAGGGAATTTTTCGACCTGAAAAAAGAAACAAGGACCAGGGGTCATAAATGGAGATTAGATAAAGGGGCATTCAGAACAGAAAATAGGAGGCACTTTTTACACTGAGAATTGTGGGCGTCTGGAACCAAGTCCCCAGTAATGTTGTTGAGGCCGACACCCTGGGATCCTGCTAGAAGCTGCTTGATGAGATTCTGGGATCAATAAGCTTATGTTCTTATGTTCTTAAAATGTAACCATTACCGTATGGGTGAGTGTACCAAAGCCGTCACATGGGCAATATTGCAGAATGACTGGAATGCTACAGGCTAAGCCAAAGGCTACCTTGAGCATTACCAATGGAACCCCAGTAACAAGTAGCAAGGGAAAAAAAAACTGAAAGAGAAACACCTCTATGCCTGTGCTGTGAGGATCGACTGAACCACTTTAAATGCTACAAAACTCAGCTCAGCTGAATGCAGGGGCTCAAATCGAGGCTTCATGAGTGCATTAAGCACCACGTTTAGCCTCCAGTTAGGAACAATGTCCTTCATAGGCAGACAAAGGAGTTGAGCCCCTTTCAAAAATTGCCCTGTCAGGAAGTGAGCTCCTGGGGAGACCGAGTCAATCTTGACATGGCAAGCTGAAATAGCTGCCAGATAGACTTTTAATGTAAAGGGGGATTTCCCCTCATCAAACAGGTCTTGCAAAAATTGCAGTATTACTACCATGGGACAGGACATGGGGTCAAACCCACGAGGCAGACACCACGTTCAAAAAACACCCCACTTGTACCCGTACTGGGAACGCGTGGATGGTGCTCTAGCATTCTGCAGGGTGTCAATAACTGTTGGAAAGTCCCAGGTGGATCAAATGCAGCCGATCAGGGGCCAGACCCAGAGCTGCAGGCTCAATGGGTCGGGATGCCATAAGGTCCCCCGTGCCTGACTGAGCAGGTTGCTAAATTAGGCGCCAGGACCAAGGAGGCAATAGAAGCCTCCACTCAGACAGGAATCCCAGCTCCTGTTTGCCATCTTCTCAGAGGTGGCAGTGGACAGTATGGGAGGAGAAGGAGAAGGAGGAGGATGAGGAAGACCGTGAGGACAGCCTTCTGCCTGGGCTACTTTCCCAAACTTTCATTAAAAGGCTTTCTCAATTGAGAAAGCCTAATATAAGATTTGTTATTGAATTTACGTATTTACTTTTAATATTTCTTTTAATAAAATGTTCCATCATGGAATAATCATTTGATGTTATTATGCATCATACAAGTAGCTCACAGGCCCATCACATGCACACGTATCATGACATATATCGCTACACCCCTGCTTACAATAACGGATTAATAAAGGCTTACCTAATTAAATCCAGTAAGGCATCCGCTGAGGTGATGACAGGCCCTCCGCTGACTCGCTCCCCGTCTGTCTTAGCATCAGCCCCGGGGTGGATGATCGAGACCAGGACTATCCCCACAATCACGGCCATGAAGGTGGTCCACAGGTAGTAGGTGATTGTGATCAGACCCATCTTTCCACAGACCTTGGAGTCCATGGCTGAGAGGCCAGACATCAAGCTTAAGAAAATAGTCACAGTCCATTGGAATTGTATGTCCAGGAGACCAAGACAGACTTTCCATAGCGATGTATTGAACAGAATGAAAACACAATGAATACCTGTGATAAAGTTATGCAGAAGGGGGAGGGAGGTTGATGCTAGTATGCAGCAGGCAGCTGTACAGGTGCAGAAGGGGGAGGGAGGTTGATGCTAGTATACAGGACGCAGCTGTACAGATGCAGAAGGGGGAGGGAGGTTGATGCTAGTATACAGGACACAGCTGTACAGGTGCAGAAGGGGGAGGGAGGTTGATGCTAGTATACAGGACGCAGCTGTACAGATACAGAAGGGGGAGGGAGGTTGATGCTAGTATACAGCAGGCAGCTGTACAGATGCAGAAGGTGGAGGGAGGTTGATGCTAGTATACAGGACACAGCTGTACAGGTGCAGAAGGGGGAGGGAGGTTGATGCTAGTTAATATAGGACGCAGCTGTACAGATACAGAAGGGGGAGGGAGGTTGATGCTAGTATAGAGGACGCAGCTGTACAGATACAGAAGGGGGAGGGAGGTTGATGCTAGTATACAGGACGCAGCTGTACAGATGCAGAAGGGGGAGGGAGGTTGATGCTAGTATACAGGACGCAGCTGTACAGGTGCAGAAGGGGGAGAGAGGTTGATGCTAGTATACAGGCCGCAGCTGTACTGATGCAGAAGGGGGAGGGAGGTTGATGCTAGTATACAGGACGCAGCTGTACAGGTGCAGAAGGGGGAGGGAGGTTGATGCTAGTATACAAGAGGCCAGCTGGAAATCTGGGATTTTATTCAGTGAGGTAGGGGCAGTCCCTCCTCCTAATCTATGCTTAATATGCATCATTTATTTTAAATATCCATTTTTCAGGTTTTATATTTACACTACTTACACAAGGTGAATATAGCAGTCACATTTCAGAAACCATGTATAAATTACAAATACGTGGGACAGATCATGAAAAGCTGTATTGAAGAACTCCAAGTGATGAATTTACATAAGAAGTGACCATTATTTTATTTTATTTATTTTATGCATGAATTGGTTATCAGTGGAAAGTAATTGGTGGGTCAGGTTTGTGTTTTTAGACAAAAAAGGGTGTTCAGATATTCTTATTCTTCTTATCTAATTGAAGAATAAAAGTTATTCTAGTCGACATATTTCTGGAACCGATCACCTATAATGCTAAGTAATGGAAGCTGGGCAATAATCATTGTAATATTCAAAACACAATCTATCTCTCAAAATCAGTCAGAAAGCAGTGATGGTGTTTGAAATACATTTTACCCAACATTCAGCATCCTTCCACTTTGGGGTCACTTTCAAAGAAATCTTCTGCATTGGTACAACATGTTTAATATTTGGGTGGCCTCGTAACAATTAAATCAAGGTACTTGCAAGCTTTGCTGGGGCAGTGAAGCCTGTACCCAGCCTTCTGGACGTATTCATTTCTTGTTGGAGAGTCGTGTATATTAGGGATACAAAGACAATCAGTACTGTCCTTACCTTGACGTGATAAGAGGCAGTATCAACATTTTCAGCATCCTCATAAGAAGCTCCCCAGGAAAGGAGAAATAGATTTTGGCCTGCAAGAAAAAAAAAAAAAAACATTTTAGAAGCAATCTGGGCAAAAGCTGCAATGCTCAATTCAATGAATCTATAATTACATTACATCAATACCATAACTGCATGCTGATTGGCCGAGCTTTACTACTTAAAAAAATAAGAATTAATTAAGATTGCAGAAAACACTTTGAAAATATGGCCCATTAAATTACCTTTAAAACTGGGTGTAATTGTCACACGCTGCTTGTGTATATCTTGTCCTTTTCCTGGCTCAAATCTTTAGGTGTCTGACTGATTATAATTTCTATTTTTAACTCCAAAACCCTTTGTGTGGGACATTCGTGTCAATAACAACACAGGAAAACCTTTCAGTGGCCCCACGTTTTGTCTGTGGCTGGGATTACAGAAATCGTATCCAAAGCCACACTTAACCTAGTTCATAAACCTGCAGTCTGCAACTGAACTGTTATAAAGAAATTGCAATGAAACATAACAGCCACCTCCATAACAGAAAGACTATAAAAACAAAGAGACTAATCGACTAGTTGCCACTTTAAAAATATGTCAACAAATCCTGTATTTGCTAATGACGGATGCTGTGACAGGCTAGCTGCAGGGATGACTTCAGGCCAGAAAGAAACACACAGACAGTACTGGGCTTGAAACTGAGACGCAATGGCTGCGCTCAGTGTGTTTAATAAACAAACAAAAGGTTTTAAACAGAAAACAGGACACGGCACTTGAGGCCAAATAAAACAAACAAACAAACACTAAACAGACTGGACGAACAGACAAACAAACACGGTGAGTTTAAACAACTATCAATTATTATTTTAGAGTATTTTCGTTAATTTTACCTCCTTCTCCACACCCGTTCTCCACTCACCGAACACACAACCCCGAGTGAGTGAAACGTGCATCAATATATACAATTGTGCTGGGATTCAATTACCAATTAATTATTCACTTGAATCCCATCACGTGAACTAAATCTGTGCAATCCTGTGCTCACATATTATTAACTACTTTAAATGCACGTGAAGTGAAGTGCAATCCCGTGCCAAAATACAATTATACATTTTAAACACTCGTGCTCATTACCCACATTATATCCTGTGTACCAGCTACAATACACCAACATTAACACACGCAACACACAACATATAACACACAAATACACACAGGGGCGGGGCACATTGCCACAGTGCTCTATTTGTGTACGTACAGTTCCCTTTCATTTCGAAGATGACCGCCAAATTGACTACTTTTGGGATATGTCTGCTTGTCAGGTATTTGCTTAGCATTTTATATCAAAGCTGCTGATAGAGCTCAGCCTCTTTTGCTTTTCACAGACAGGTAGGTAAAGTGGTGAGTATTACTCTAACCCCTTTTTTCCAGCTGTGATTGACTCTTAAGAGCTCCTTCTTCGAGTTTTTGTGAGTTCCCTTGCAATTAATTGCTGGAAGTAGGCTTGCCACTTCCCAGGAATCAGAAACTCTGCAACTGAAGGCTGAACTAACGCTACGCAACTGCGTTTCATTTAAAAAAAAAAAAACAGTCCTCCTGGTGGCCCCCAAATGGCCCAGGAGAACCTGGTTTATGAACCTCTGCCAGCTGCTGCAAGGCCAGCCCTGGGAGATCCCGCTGCGCATGGATCTCCTCAGTCAGGCGAAAGGCACACTCTGGCACCCAGAACCGGGCAGACTCCAACAGTGGGTCTGGAAACAGGACTGTCTGTCCCATAGATACCATAGAGCTGAAATATCTCTCTATGAAGACAGCCTTTCTGTTAGCTATCACCTCCGCTAAGCGGGTCAGTGAGCTACAGGCACTGTCCGTGCACAGTTCCTGAATGCGCGTTTGGGACGATGGAAACGGTATCGTTGCGCATGAACCTTGCTTTCCTCCCTAAGGTGATTACAGCGTTTCACTTGAATCAATCAGTGGAACTAGAGGATTTCCATCCCCCTCCCTTCACAGAGTCCAGCTCTTCGTTTGTCATGGTGAACAGACCCGAGGTCAAGCCCTCTCTAAGCAGCGACTGTCCCATTGGATTGTGGACATGGTTTCGACTGCATATACTAATGCCAGCCTACCCCCACCTGGGAGGGTGGCAGTGCATTCAACCAGAGGTGTGGCTACGTCATGGGCCCTCTTCAGAGGTGCCTCATTGACCGATATATGTACTGCGGCTAGCTGGACTACCCCGCTTACGTTTATCAGGTTCTACCGCCTTAATGTCGTAGATCCCTCTATGCCTAATAGGCACTAGGGTCCTTGAGGTTGCACGCACACACCACCAACACTAGATGGCGGTAGCGAGATGTCCCTCAGATGCTGTCCACTCATTCTCCCTCACGGCGGCTCTGGTATACTTTCACAAAAGTATTCAATTTGGCGGACATCTTCTCTTTCAGGGAATCTTCTCTTTCATTTTTCACTATATGTTAAAAGCATTTTTTTTGCAACATATTGTTTTGATTTTTTTATACACAAATCAGCAGTAAATCAACTAGGAATTGCTTTTTTGAACTTTTACTCAGGAATGTTCACAAGGAGAAAGATGTTTTTCTTCTAAACTTCCAGCAGTGTATCCAGTTCATGCTCCATCCTGCAACAGTGCTGGTGCTCTAACTCAGGGTTTTCAACCAGGGTGCGCGTACCCTGGGGGTACTTCTAGGGGTCATAGGGTACGCAGGATGACTCAGAAATGCACACATAAAATGAAAGTAAGAGAAAATAATGATCTTGATTTTTTAACGGTATTTTACAAATCGTCTCTAAACCAATGTGTATGCTTTTTTAATCTTTGTGTAGCAGCTGATAGTGAACCGCTAATGGAAAAAAAAATAAAAAACTAGAATGTAGCACGTCCACATTTTCCACCTGTACGCATGCGCGATTTCGATTCCGTGGATTTCCAATCTGATGATACATAGAGTGAAGCAGGCGTCTGGTGATTGTGCTTATGGAGAGCGCTCTGTGTTGCTAATGATCTTTGCTGTTTTCAACTTGTCATATCAGGAAGCCATGTTTCTGCTTTTTTAGAAGTATAAATGCTCTGGTAAATATAAATGGTCATCAGAATACTCATATTTGACGGGTTTTGCTTATTACCGCGGCTGCATTTTATTAACAGCAATAGCGGCTTTGCAAGCTGTTCTGGAACACTGTAAATGACCAGATGCAGGAAATAAAGAAATCAGACCCCTGCATCTCACCTGAGTCGGTAGGGTTAGGAATAGGAGTTACTCATGCAGCTATAAGGCAGGATAACATGTTTTGCATCAAGCTCCTGATCATTTAATAATATTCATAATCAAAGACTGTAACCCAGGACTTGATGCAGAGCTAGTACGAGTTTCAAACCCCACATTAGTTAACTAAACCTTTAGATTTGTAATTATAAGCAGCGTGAAATCACTGACCCCCTAATTTTCATATTTTTGACCCTTGTAACTTGTAGAATCAGATGTTTCTCCTACCTGGTCTGAAAAGTTCATATCCCTCAACAAGAATCCCAGCAAGCATCCCACCACCACTGAAAGCACGGAGAGTGTTAAGAGGCCATTGCGCTTGCAGAAGTCCTTTAGCCAAGCCTTCAGGTTGTCTGAGTCCACCGCCAGCAGAGTCTGAAGGGAGCTTTTCATACATTCCATCGTCTGGGATCTGGAGGCTGACTTCTCTGTACGTCTGCTGGCTTGGCTTGTGTCTGCCCAAGTAAGTTATCCCTGATAAATCCAAGCTTTTAGGAAGCTGGGCGGAGGCCAATTTGTATAAACCTTTCTAAAATGGGATCAAGTGATCCGGGATTAGAGGGCTAGTGCCACCAGGAGACCACGGACAAGCTGACTTAGGCTTCTAATGAGCTTAAATGTGCGTAATGAAATCTACACTTTTCAGGTAACAACAAAGCCCATAGAGTAGGGCTAAAAAGCACAAACTAAAGCCTATAAAGGGATCGTAGCTAACAAAATAATGTCTCAAATCTTACCTTTTGTGCACTTGCATCGTAGCTAACAAAATAATGTCTCAAATCTTACCTTTTGTGAACTTGCATTCTTATGTACAGTAGGTTTAAAATGTGCAGTTTTTAAAGAGTTTTGAAAGATAGTAAATATATATTCTTATTTGAAAACTAAGAGTCTGTGGGCTTGGTATTCACGGCATATTATTATTGTTATTATTTATTTCTTAGCAGATGCCCTTACTCATGGTTACAAAAAATACATTTCAAGAATTACAGTACAATTAAGAGCAAGATACAAAATACAATGACTTCAGTCCTAATAAGAGCAAATACAAAACACAGTACGATTTGATATTGGGGCAGTTCAAGAGCAGATAACAGTGTTGATAGTTACATCAGGGATCGATAGGAGTGCATGTGAAATACAAAATACTACAGATTGGGTTATGTGCAGGATTTAATATAGTAAAATAGAGAGCAGATAAGTGCAAGTTAAAGTGCATTAAAGGTAGAGTGCTATATTGTCCAAAAGGGAAGAGTTGAGTTTTACAGGTGTTGTCAGGTTACTCCGAGGTTCTTAGCTGAGGAGGAGGGAGAGATTGTGGTAGATTCCAGAGGAACAGAGATAGAGAGATCAGAGGAGGGGAAGATGAGGAGGGGAAGAATTAGAGAGGCTGAGTTTGAGGTGATGCGAGTGCATCCAGGAGGAGATAGCAGACAGACAGGTTGAGATACGGGAGGGGATGGTGGGGTCAGAGGGGCGAAGGAGAGGAAGATCTGAGCATCATCAACATAGAAATGGTATGAGAAACCATAGGATGCGATGAGGGAGCCCAGGGAGCGAGTGTAGAGAGAGAACAGGAGAGGACTCAAGACTGATCTTTGGGGGACTTCTGTTGAGAGATGGTGAGGTGTTGTGAGCAACACAAGGTTACCTGGTAGGTGAGGTCGAAGAGGTAGGAGGAGAACCAGGCCAGAGCCGGAGATTCCCAGGTCAGCTAGAGAGAATAGGAGAATAGAGTTATTGACAGTGTCAAAGGCAGCAGAGAGATCAAGGAGAATTAGAACAGAGGAGAGAGAGGCATGTAAGGCAATAATTGCATAGAACCATTACTGTACCTGTTTGTCGCCACTCTGTACTACAATTATTCACTGAGTTATATGCTTTAAAGCATTTTGAGTTTATGATCTATTAAGTTTGTAGAAATAAAGTAAATGTATTAAACTGCAGGTACATGTAGCTGAAAACCAAACTGTGGGTGGTGTGACAAAAGGAACGTGACTCCAGCTTATCGGTTGATCAGGGCGAACCCACCTTTCCACCTAACCTTTATTGTACTACCTTGTAAATACCTGTCCCCCTTCCTTAATTACACCAACTGAGCTGACTCCAGCTTATCGGTTGATCAGGGCGAACCCACCTTTCCACCTAACCTTTATTGTACTACCTTGTAAATACCTGTCCCCCTTTCTTTGTTACACCAACTGAGTTGGCTCTAGCTTATTGGTTGAAAGGGAAACCACCCTTTCTCTCTGTAAAGGTATAATAACTGTATGCTAACTCTGTATAGCAGAACACTGCTCGGGTTGGGATGACTATTATGCCCGACTGCTAAAGTGCTACCGTGATCACAGTGGTATGATAGACGACCAGGACCAGTACTCAGAGGTACTAAAGACTGTCATTATGAATGGCATTAAACCTGACCTCCTTGGCCCCGTAGCACAGTCATGCATCGGCTGGGAAACCGGCACACTGACCAACTTGCTAGCCCACATAGTGCATCAGAATTGACAATTGGCAACACAAAAAGAAAAGAAAAAAGAAGAGAAAGAAAAGAAGCAAGGAAAGTTACAGATGGTACAACTACAGTACTGCCAGCAGCAACAACAGGGAGGCAGGGGTGGAGGACAGCGGGGAGGACGTGGTCACCGCAGACGAGGACGAGGACGAGGTCAATAGCAAGGTAGGGGCCCAGTGGGCCACAGAGGAGATGAATATTTTATATGTGGTAAATTAGGACATTATGCTAGAGACTGCCCTGAAGGGGGCAGTACAACACAACAGCAAATACAACCTCGGATGGGGTTATGGGGCTTAAATCAACCATGAAATAAGGAGGGAAATGTAAAGAGAGAAGTTAATAACGAACCAATTAAATTATGCCCTTTACAATTTGATACACATACTAGCCCAACTATAACATTAACAGTAGAAGGGAAAGAGATTATATTTTTAGTAGACACCCGAGCAGCTAGATCAGTAATTAAACACAGTGAGGCAGGACACCTGCAGTTATCAGGAAACACTGTACTAACTGTTGGGGCCTCAGGTCAAACCAATAAGGAACAGGTTACTACCAGAGCTAGGGTGCAGTGTAATAATATGTCTGTTGACCATGCGTTTATATGTTTGCGTTTGTGCCCAGTAAATTTGTGTGGGAGGGATCTGTTAACGGCTCTACGTATCACGATAGAATGTAGTCAGGAAGGCATTATCGTTGAAGTGCCATTACTATATCATGGAGAAGCCGATTGGCTATATGCGTGGGACCTTTTGCCAGGAATCCTAATCACACAATTGGAACGGCTTGCACGAGAAGTATGCGACTCACAAACAGACTTTATGCCAGCACCTCGTATGCACTGCACGGCGCTTTTCTCGCATGGCCAACGCAACCTTGAATTTGAAAATGATTGGTTTACTCCTCTGTGCCCTGTCTATGTTGAATATGTGTCCTCTGAATATTTATACTGGTCAAAGGATTTTACTGTTCTATCTATCTGTTTGTCAAAAGAACAAAAAGTGTTCTTCTCTACTAAGGGCTCTGCCCCTCATGTATCTCTTGCTAAGTGACCAGAACGAGCCTGGAAAGATTTGGGTCCGTGGGTGTTAGCACTAGCTAAATTAGTTGATTGGGTGCCAGCGCCCAGAGGTGAGTACTCTCCGTCCGGTCAAGCATACCGGATGTTACAAAGAGGGGCCTGGGCGTGCCATCGAGTGGCTGTGGAGCTTTCAGACACGCCTGGGCCACAGGACGTCATGTTGTTACATGACCCTGAGCTAGCCTGGTTGAAAGACATACCCCAGCAACTGTGGCCCACCAGTAAAAATGATTTTGGTCGTATTAAGAATTGCGAACCTCTGGTGGTGACACCCAAAAGCACGCACCGACCCAAACGAAAATAATACCCCTTGGGACGGGATGCTACTGACGGCATAAAACCACTGTTAGAAGAACTGGTACTAAAAGGAGCCATCATTCCGGCCCCGGGAGCTCGGTGCAATTCTCCCATTCTCTCAGTCCGAAAGGCGAATGGAGAGTGGCGATTTGTACAGGATCTCCGTGAAATTAACGATGCCGTACAGCAGCGGACCCCAATTGTCCCTAATCCAATAACCTGTCTCTCTGCCGTTCCCCATTAGCAAAATGGTTCACTGTAATTGATCTGGCAAACGCATTCTTTAGTATACCCATTGAGAAGGGTTCACAGGAATGGTTTGCTTTTACCTTTGAAGGAAAACAATGGACATGGACAGTCTGTCCACAAGGGTACACTGAAAGTCCGGCCGTATTCAGTGCTGCAATGCAGGCAAATTTAGCAGGATTCATACCCCGCTGGGAGTAAGCTGGTGCAGTATGTCGATGATTTATTACTGTGCTCTGAATCCTTTGAGGAGAGCGAAACCGATACTAAGGCTTTGTTGTGTTTTCTTGCACTTAATGGGCATAAAGCCAGTAAGCACAAGCTACAGCTGTGCAAACAGGAAGTAACTTATTTGGGTCACAAACTATCAGCTGCAGGAAAGTCGCTGGGGTCTGAAAGAGTGCAAGCTATATTAGACTTACCACAACCGGTGACTAAGAAACAAATGATGACCTTTCTTGGTATGACTGGTTACTGTAGAAACTGGATACTAAACTATGCCTCTAAGGCACAACCTTTACATGACTTGATACATACCAACCAGCTTAAAATGACTGATGCCATTATATGGACTGAAGCTAGTCTGCATGCCTTTATGGCACTAAAACAGGCCCTTTCTAGCAGCCCCTGCCTGGGACTACCTGACCACGGTAAACCTTTTAACCTATATGTGTCTGAAAAGGATGGGTTCATGTCTGCTGTCCTTACGCAAAAGCAAGGGGACAAACAACGACCAGTGGGCTACTACTCTAAACGAATGGATGCTGTAGTACGAGGCAAAGTCACCTGCATTCGAGCCGTAGCAGCAGCATCCGAGGCTGTTAGCTCCTCCGTAGATATAGTACAAATGTCCCCCCTGACAGTGTATGTCCCCCATGCTGTTTCCACTCTACTTAATCAAGCTAAAACAGCCCACCTTACACCTGCCCGTTTGCTGCATTACCAGAATGTCCTATTAACCATGCCCAATGTTACTGTACAACGCTGCACCAGCCTTAACCCTGCTACACTCCTCCCTA
This sequence comes from Acipenser oxyrinchus oxyrinchus, assembly GCA_030684275.1. Taxonomy (NCBI): domain Eukaryota; kingdom Metazoa; phylum Chordata; class Actinopteri; order Acipenseriformes; family Acipenseridae; genus Acipenser; species Acipenser oxyrinchus. The sequence goes on from JAGXEW010000386.1 coordinate 36,328, forward strand.
ACAAAGATTAGGGTGAGCCACACGACTGTCAACAGCTAGTGGAAGAAGTCACCACACCAAGGCCTGATCTAAAGGATGAGCCATTGGAAAATCCCGATTTGGTCCTGTACGTTGACGGCTCTGCACAAAGGAACAGCAAAGGGGAAGGCCTTGTGGCCTACGCGGTTGTAACGGACACCGCAACTCTGGAAGCAGGAAGCTTACCTCCCCATTGGTCAGCACAAGCTGCTGAGCTAGTCGCTCTGACCAGAGCCTGTGATCTCTCTGCTGGACAAAGCGTAACCATATATACCGACAGTCGGTATGCGTTTGGAGTCGTACATGACTATGGGGCCCTTTGGAAGCTAAGAGATTTTCTTACTGCCTCTGGCAAGCCGATTAACAATGGACAGCTAGTCAAAAACCTGCTGGATGCCATACAACGGCCAAAAGCTATCGCAGTAGTTAAATGCAGCGCACACTAACTCCACTGATGTTGTTTCCCTAGGTAATGCACGTGCAGACGCAGCAGCTAAAGCTGCAGCTACACAGGGGACCACCCTTGCTGCCTCATTGTTTACTACTGTTGTTACTGACCAACCCTTTTCTCTCCAAGATATTCTTGATTTACAGGCCTCCACCAATGACAAGGAGAAACGTAAATGGAAACAACGTGGCGGCCAATCCTCTTCTGGTCTGTGGTTAGGCCCTAACGGCAAGCCCATACTACCCCGATCTTGCTATCCCTTTATGTGTAAGTGGGCACACGGTCTAAAGGAGGGGTAGTAGATTATGTCTATCAATTTTGGTTTTGTTTTGGTTTTACTGCTTTTGCTGAACAATATTGCTCCAAATGTGTTATATGTATGCAGAACAACATGGGAAGGGGTACAGGTGTTCCCATGTCCGCCCATCCCAAACCTAATCAGCCATTTGACCATATAATGATGGATTTCATTGAACTAACCGCATGGCAAGGGAAAAAAGTATTGCTTGGTACTCGTAGACATGTTCTCTTGTTGGATTGAGGCTTTCCCCGTCAAACATGCATCTGCCCTAGCGGTGGCCCACGTGTTGGTAAGGGAAATCATACCCCGATATGGAGTACCCATGAAATTAAGTTCTGACAACGGCTCCCATTTTGTAAACAAGATCATTGACTGTTTGGAAGCCTCGTTCCACATTGATCTTAAGCGACACTGTGCTTACCATCCACAAAGTGGAGGCGCAGTGGAGTGCGCGAATCAGACCCTGAAAAGCAAATTGACAAAATTGTGTGCTGAAACTGGGCTGGCCTGGGGAACGGTACTACCTTTGGCTCTGATGTACATGAGGGGACGCCCTCATGCTGCACATGGTTTGAGTCCCCATGAGGTTTTGACTGGTCGCATTATGTGTATGCCTAATCAGTTGCCCCACACCAGACACCAGTTAATGCTCCAAGGCTGTGATGATGAGCTCATGGCATATTGTGTCGCTCTTAACGATGTGCTTAAGAATCTCTTTTCTAGGGTAAGAGTTGCCCTGCCCGACCCAACAGAAGGACCTGGACACAACATCCACCCCGGCGATTGGGTGGTGATCAAGGACCTTCGGAGGAAGTATTGGCACCAACAGCGCTGGACTGGACCATTCCAAGTATTGCTGAACTCCCACCGCAATAAAGGTAGCTGAGAGGTCCACATGGGTCCACGTCAGTCACTGCAGGACAGTACCGCACGATCCAGACCAAGATGTCTCCACTCAAGTTTCTCCTGGGACTAGTCACCATGCTCTTGAGCATGTGTCTCCTCACCCTGCTGCTCCTTGAGTCTCCCAGTATTAAAGCAAAAAGGAACACACTGCACCAGTGGAGTGCTGAACACAATGTAGACCATACTAGTAATGCCTGGTGGTCTCTGTTGCGCCACACTACCAGGAACACTTTGAATATCACCGAACCTTGCTATGTTTGTTCTCTAATGACACACTCAGCAGGGAAACCATTCCCCTTGTACCCAGTAGAAGTGTCAACAAACATCCTTGCACCTGCATTGACTATAGTTACGGCCTCCAGCACGGAAATGACACAACAGAGCTGTATAAACGAGATGGTGGATCTCCACAACAAGAGCCAAAATGTATCCATGAACATTTTTAGAGGAGCCATGAATATTTATACAGGAACTGATCGCAGCACCTCCGACTGTACCGTCAATCATGCTGACTGTTATTCGAATGATACTCTGAGTATACATGTACAGTGGTGTAAGCAATTGGTTGGTGGGCCGAATCGAAACACGCCATTAAGTCAAACTGTCCCACGAACTGCCTCTTTCTCCAACAACACCCTTTGTTGGTGTCAGGGAAACAGGACAAATGGAGTATTTATGGGGGCTTCACACTGCGAAAAATATGTGTACTATGTAAAAATGTCAACCACTGACCTCCAGACTAGGCGAGGTAACACTGTTAACCAAGGGGTGGTCCCTCCGATGCCGTTGGACCTCCTTTATTTTGGTGAACAAGGCCTCACTGTCCGAGCAGGACCTATAGATATTGGTCCTGGATGGCTTGGCGCAAAAACAATGATTGATTTTTATTGGATATGTGGTAGAAATGTGTATACCAGCCTCCCTCGTGATTGGATAGGCTGTTGTGCTTTTGTAACCCTAAACACCACCATGAAAATATTTCCAGCTAACCAATCCCACGAGGTAACACCACAGAGAACAGGGGGTCTAAAGCGACAAAAGCGTAGTCAGTTCTTTAAGAAAAATGATGTCCCCGTCGACCATAGACGGAGTGCCAGATGGGATAAGTTTTGGGGCTCCCTCATGCCATGGATAAGGGCCAGTCAAAATTCCCATGAAATTGATAGAGTGGCTTATGAACTAGAAACCCTAACCAATTTAACTTTGGAAGGATTTCAGATTATGCAACCTGAAATGAGAGCTATCAGGATCATGGTTATGCAAAATCGAATGGTCCTAGATATGCTATTAGCTGAGCAAGGTGGGGTATGCCATATGGTGGGCGAACATTGCTGCACATATATTCCTGAGGGAGACACCAATTTGACTAGTGTGGTAGACCACATGACCAGCCTTAGGGCTCACATCCTTGCAGAACATGCCTCCGATGGATTCTGGGATCCTTTTTCATGGATCTCTTCTCTATTTGGGGGATGGGGGGCTAAACTTTTCCATTGGTGTATCTACGGTATTGTCTGTTTAATAGCTATATATGTTTGTATGCTCTGCCTAAAGAAACTGTGCACTAGAGCTACTGATTTTGCTCTTAATATGCCCTTGCTTACTAAGAAAGGTGAATGCAATAACGAAGATGAGGAAGATCCCTTTGCGGGATTGCAATTATCTGAGTTGCAATTATATTACAAAAGGAGGGAATGTAAGGGAATAATTGCATAGAACCATTCCTGTACCTGTTTGTCGCCGCTCTGTACTACAATTATTCACTGAGTTATATGCTTTAAAGCATTTTGAGTTTATGATCTATTAAGTTTGTAGAAATAAAGTAAATGTATTAAACTGCAGGTACGTGTAGCTGAAAACCAAACTGTGGGTGGTGTGACAAAAGGAACGTGACTCCAGCTTATCGGTTGATCAGGGCGAACCCACCTTTCCACCTAACCTTTATTGTACTACCTTGTAAATACCTGTCCCCCTTTCTTTGTTACACCAACTGAGTTGGCTCTAGCTTATTGGTTGAAAGGGAAACCACCCTTTCTCTCTGTAAAGGTATAATAACTGTATGCTAACTCTGTATAGCAGAACACTGCTCGGGTTTCCTAACACTGATGTGTTGAGCTGTTCTCGTTTGTGCAAACTAATAAAGCTTTATATCTCTGAATACCTGGTGCAGTTGGCTCTTTCAGTTGCGGACCTGAAAAGTTTCACGACAGGCAGCACGGGCAGAGTTTAGCGAGTTAGTGACAGACAGGAGAGCAGTTTCAGTGGAGTGAACAGAGCGGAAACCAGATTGGAGAGGGTCGAGCCGAGAGTGGTTAGACAGGAAAGCAGAGAGCTGGCGGTGTACTGCCCGCTCAAGGGTTTTAGAGAGGAAGGGTAAGAGCGAGACAGGATGGTAGTTCTGGAGGGAGGTGGGGTCGAGAGTAGGTTTTTTGAGGAGGGGAGTGATAGAGGCTTGTTTGAAGGCAGAGGGAAAGAGGCCAGAGAGGAGAGAGGTGTTCAGAAGGGAGGAGATGAAGGGGAGTAGAGCAGGAGCAGCAGCTTGAAAGAGGTGAGTGGGGAGGGGTCCAGGGCGCGTGGTGGGTTTGTGACCCTGGAGGAGGGAGGAGAGGTCAGTCTGAGAGGAGAGAGAAGGTGGAGAAGGAGGGTGAGTTAGTAGGGGTGTGAACAGGCTGGCTGTAGGCTGGGTGACGTCAGGCCAGAAAGAAATACACATGCAGACAGGCAGTACTGGGGTTGAAACTGAGATGCTGTGGCGCTCAGTATGTTTAATGAAACAAATAAAAGATTTTAAAAAACAGCACACGGCACTTGACGCCAAAATAAACAGACAGATAACCAAAACAAACAGACACTAACACACAGGGACAAACACTAAACAAACAAGTACCGTGCTGGTCCTTCAGCACCACGTAGCAATTGCTTCTTCTTATTATTATTACTACCTCCTCACTCTCTCCCGTTCCTTCACCCTGAACACACAACCCCGAGTGAATGAAATGTGCATCTATATATACAATTGTGCTGGGACTAGATAGAGTAGAGGAGAAGGAGGAGAGGAGGGAGCGGTAGAGGTCTAGGGCAGCAGGGAGTTTGGTTCTCTTCCATTTCTTTTCAGCAGAGCGCACTTTGGTTCTTGCTGAGAGGAGCACAGAGGAGATCCAGGGTTTGGAAGGGGAGGGGCGCGCAGGTCGGGAGGTGAGGGGACAGAGGGAGTCGAGGGAGGAGAAGAGGGTGGAGGTAGCAGAGTCTACAGAGAGTTGGGAGAAGGATAGGAGGGAGGTGAGAGAGAGCGGTGGAAGCAAGGACAGGGGGGGAGAAAGAGCGGAGGTTATGGCGGGAGGTGACAGTGACAGCAGGTGGACTAGGGAGAGAGGGGAGAGAGAGAGAAAAAGAGATGAAATAGTGATCAGAGAGGTCCAGAAGGTGGACGAGCAGCACGCCCTGGAGAAGGTGAGGTCCAGTTGACGGCCAGCTTTGTGGGTAAACAGGACAGTTGGGTTAGACAGAGAGGGGAGGGAGGAGAGGGGATAGTCGAGTTCATCGAGAAAGTGAGTGAGAGGTCCAGAGGGACGGTACCGTACAATTAGCAGGAGTTGACAGGGAGAGGTTAGTTGAACAGTGTGAAATTCAAAAGTGTTAACAGAGAGTGAGGACAAGAGGGGACAGAAAAGAGTAAGGAGGGAGAAAGGATAAGACCAGTCCCACCTCCCCATCCAGTGAGACACGGAGTATGGGACAGGACATAGAGAGAGGACAGGGCAGCAGGAGTTACAGTGTCATCAAGAGAGAGCCAGGTTTCAGTGAGAGCAAGGAAATCGAGAGAGAGGTGGGAGGCAAAGGCAGAGGTGAAATCAGCTTTGTTAGCAGAGGGCACCAGAGAGTCTGGGAGGGGAGAGAGTGGGAGAGGGAGAAGCAGAGGATGAGATTAGAGGGGTTAGGAGCAGCAGCAGAGAGAGGAAAGAGGATGGGAGTGAGAGGACAGAATAACAGGGATGTGAGAGACAGTCATAGAAGGACAGGTGAGACAGATAGGTACAGTAGTAGTGGGAGTGGTGGGGGAGGGTACAGACCTGTCTAGTAGTTGGCGTCTTCCAGAGCGCTGCTAGGTTCGAATTTCTCCAACAGCCTCTCCTCAAGGGACTCCCACCGATAGACTCCCGGCTCTTTGGTAGAGAGGTGCTTCGGTTGGCTGGCGCACAAATAGGCTAGCTGTCTATTATACTAACTAGATGGATAAAAGCTGTGTGTAAACCACTCAAATTGCAAATCAACCTATTCAATTTAACCACACTAACCTGGTACTAATCACAAACAGTAAATCACCTAATTAAAACAACACCACGTTTATAATGTTACTTAAATGCAGCTAATGTTAATTACTTGAAGCAGGATCACTTATCTATCTGACTCTGACTCTGGCTATGTGTATGTCATGTGTGTCATGGGTTCAATGAAGTCTCCGACAGAATGATTTTTAGGAAATGTATGTAAACAGTTTCAGGGGTTAAATAAATCTGGTGTAATTCCAGAAAGTGATTGTAGCTAAAACAAACATTCCCATAAATGGTACCTGTTTTTTTCATGTGTTATATAGCTCTGTAATGTGGTCTAGCAAATGTAGTTTCATTTTAAAATGTTCTATCAGTTTCCAATGTGGGGAATGTGTTCCACTTCCTAGGTCTGTCACCTCAGCAGTGTCTTCTGGGTCATGTGACTCAGTCAATCTGGGAGGTAGCTAGTTGGTTAATGACAGGAAAGAAGCTGTTCAAAAGGGTTGGAACAATTTCAATTGCAAGCATGGCTTGCAAACAGAGATTTCTTTACTAGTGGATGTCACTGAATTTTCTTTACATGTGGATGTCACAGAATGTTCTAATGTTGAATTCAGATAAAACAGAGGTTATGCTAGTGGGCTCACAGAACCAACCAAAAGGAAATGTGGGATTACATGAGCTCGACCCTTGCAGTCTCTCATGAAAACTTAAACTAGAAATTAAGAGTTTGAGGGTCATATTTGATCCTGAGCTCTCATTTGAGACTCATATTAGGGAAGTTACTAAAGTACCTTACCATTTGAGAAATATAGCCAAACTCAGACCAATTATTTCTGTATCTGATGCCAAGAGACTAATGCATGCTTTTGTTTCATCTAGAATTGATTATTGTAATGCACTTTTTTCTGGTGTCCGAAAACGTGTGGTATGCTGCCTACAGCTTGTTCAGAATACCGGCGCTAGAATTCTGACTAAAAAGCAGGAAAAGTGAACATATTACCTCTGTTTTGGCCTCTTTACACTGGCTCCCTGTGCAGTATAGAATTGATTTTAAGATGTTGCTGTTAACTTACATGGACCTAAATGGATTTAGTTATTTGCAGGAGTTACTGACCTTGTATCTTCCAAACCGCACTCTGAGTTCACAGGAGTTTGAAACGATTCATGTCAGATTGATTTTGAATAAAAGTTCAGCTTCAATTTGGGATTTTTGCTTTTTGTACTGCGTTTTAATTCTTTAACAAATTGGATAAAGCAAAGGCAGAAAACTGCATACATGAGACGAACAGGTACATGTAAGTCTACTTTTATTCACAATCTCATCTCATTAACTTACTCCAACAGTTTATCCTTCATTTTGATTGTCCTTTTGCTATAACAAACCCTCGATATAATAAACAAAAGGCTTGGACCCCAACAGGTTTGTTGTAGCGAGGGTGTACTGTAATAAGTGTTTCTTTCAAAACTGTATATTTGAGACCTATATATATATATGAATGGGATTGCACAACAGGTAAGATTTATGAAATCATGTTAGCTACATCACTTTATGGGCATCATATTTGTCACCCAAAAATTTGTCTGAGATGTGTAGTGTGGATAAGAAGCCCAGGAGATTCTCTGAAACAGACTGACTCTGAAATGGCCGTGCTGGAAGGACTCACGCTCTTCTCAATCCCTGCTCACTGATTTGACTCTGAAATGGCCGTGCTGGAAGGACTCACTCTCTTCTCAATCCCTGCTCACAGATTGACTCTGAAATGGCCGTGCTGGAAGGACTCACTCTCTTCTCAATCCCTGCTCACAGATTGACTCTGAAATGACCGTGGTGGAAGGACTCACTCTCTTCTCAATCCCTGCTCACAGATTGACTCTAAAATGGTCGTGCTGGAAGGACTCACTCTTTTCTCAATCCCTGCTCAGCAGCTGAGCGTGCCAGCTGAGAGTCTGCCAGGCCTCACTGAGGTGAAGAGGATATGTCCTGCTTATAAAGGCTGAGACTTGGAAATAGGCATTATTGGGGCTTTAATATATGTGTTCTTTTAAATTACTCCTTTTTTACAGCCCAGTCATGACATGAAGAGGCAGAGACTGCACAAGGTGCTGAAATGTGTATTGAGAGAAACTATTCAGGCATTCAAATTTCATTGGGATGTAGGCAAATACTATCCAGTATTCTACCAAGTGGGATACACCCAGAACATATGTTTTTGCAAAGGTCACAGCTAAGAGTAAAACCACATTGATTTTTGGACCAGTCTTGGCACTCACTATTGCAGAAACACATTTTGAGGTAAAATGAAGAAAAACTGGCCCCTGTAGGACTGATTTTTTATAAACCTCTATGTAAAGATGATAAGCTATTCACAATACCAAGATATTTAGAAGGTAATGGGACTGGGTGGGATAAGAGATTCAGTAAATGGCCCACCCCAAGTTACAATATTCTGTTTCGAGGCTGATGACAGCATCATTTTGATTGCCAGTGTACATATATATTTTCTGTAGAGGTTTAGGCATGTCAGATGTTGTTTGGAGCTCTTTGACACACTTGATATGTTGCCAAACCTCTTAATGTTCAAGTCTACCAAAAGAGAAGTGCTTGCAACATGAATGAGTCTGGTTCTAATCTTATTGGGGCTGCATCAAGACATCATAATGGTCAGTGTCCAAACACCTGTCATCCAATGTGGGGCAAAAAAAACTAGGCTTGTTTTCTCATGAAAAGACTTGAAACAGACAGCTGATTAAGGCAGCAAACATGAGAAACAGAATGAGAGGAGTCTCGTGAGTGCTTCTTGAAGCTGAATCATTGGGATCCTTTAAGACCCGACTTTAGATCATTTTGAAATCAACCAGCTACAAGAAACCAGACGTGCACTGAAGGGTAGAAGAATGGTCTCCTCTTGTTCAGAATTTTCTTATGTTTTTAATCAATTTTAATACCAATAAAAAGCAATATTATTTTTTAAAGCTGGAAATGCTGGGGTTCTACTTCCACTTGTGTCTTTGAATGTAATACAGACTCGACAGATTCGAAGCCACAGGTATTGTCTTGGGATCAGTAAAGGATTAGGTAGCAACTACTACACACAAAGCTGGGTTACCTTGCACAAGTGAAAACCCACTACGCCACTGCTGATACTTTGCAAATATATATCTTTAAATGCTGGATTTAAAAAATAATTAAGAATTAGTACAAAAGTGCTAAAAAATGTAATACAAGCTAAAAGAATCATTTTTCATTTTAACCATTTGAGGCAGCAGAAACAAAACACATTAAAAGTACATTCAATTTAAAAAGGCAATGTTGTAAAAATGTGTCAAGTCTTGTTTTAAAAAATGTCATTGTGGGTGCATCTCTGACAGAGAATGGCAGTGAGTTCCACAGTGTGGGAGCATTATAACAAAAAGCAGCCTCTCCTTTCCTTTTGCGCTTTACCCTCAGAACACAAAGTAAGTCACTGTCAGCTGACCTCAATGTGCGCACAGGCTGATCTGGAGTTAACATCTCCGTTAAATAGTGTGGTGCCTGGCCATTAAGTGCTTTAAATGTTAGTAATAGAATTTTAAAATCAATCCTATAACAAACTGGAAGCCAGTGCAGTGACGCCAACACAGCAGTAATATGTGTCCTTTTCTTTGTTTCAGTTAGAACCCTCACAGCTGCATTCTGCACAAGCTGTAGACGTGACACAGCATGACCTGTAAGACCAGAACACAGAGCATGGCAATAGTGCAGTCTAGATGAGATAAAGGCATCAGACAAGGAAAGAAACGATCTCATTTTAGCAATGATTCTCGGATAATAAAAAGACACTTTAGTAATTTGTTTAATATGAGATTCAAAGCTTAGCTCAGAATCAAATATAACCCCCAAGTTTCTCTCCTTGGATTTCAAATTTGAAGTCAGGATACCCAAATCTACTTTTGTCAACTCTATCTGTTTCTGAGAACCTATTCATAAGACTTCTGTCTTATCTTGGTTTAATTGCAGAACATGTTGAGACATCCAACTTTCATATCAGCAAGACACTCAAATAAAACTGCAGTAGCATTGATATCACCTGGTTTAACAGAGATGTAGAGTTGTGTGTCATCAGCATAACAGTGAAGGTTCACCCCATGTTTACGAGTCATCTCACCTAGTGGTAACATATAGAGAATGGACCGAGAATGGAACCCTGAGGGACACCACATATAATATTAACCAGTCCTGATACAGACTCCCCCAAGGAAACAAAGTACCGTCTGTCAATCAGATATGATCTAAACCAGTTCAGCACAGTTCCACAGAGACCCACCCATTCTTTAAGACAATTAGCTAAAATTGCATGATCCACAGTATCGAATGCAGAACTCAGGTCTAACAGGACTAAAATAGATATAGCACTTGAATCTGCACACATAAGCAGATCATTTATAACCTTAACCAGAGCAGTCTCTGTGATTTACTTTAAAGGGTGACATACATTTAATGTGATCCAGACCGAACCTTAAACACATTTTAAAAACGTCCTCAAAGACATTTGTTCAGTTTATAACAGCATTAGCATCCTCCTCAATGGTACTTTCCTGTAGATAATCACTGTTAAACAATGAATCTGTATGTGTGTGTAATGCAATGAGAAAAAACAGATATTAATGATATAGACTTGCCAGCTTTCTAGTTTCCAGATGTATTTTCTACACGTGTATTCGTAGTGCAGTAAACATAGACTGGGATAGAATACTTATAGCGAATGAAGTTGAAAACAATTGGATTAAATTTAGGGATATAATGTTAGAAATGCAGGATAAATTAATTTTTTTCAAAAATGAGAAAACGTAAACTTAAGAAAAAGAAACCACAATGGGTAAATCGATCTATTAAGCTGGGTATTAAAAATAAAATAAAATTATATCTTTCTATTAAATCAAAGGGAGCGGCCTCACATAGACTACATAGAGGCCTGTAGAGACTTAAAAAAACAGACTAGAAGAGCGAAAAGGGAATTAGAGAGACCAGTAGCAGCAGAAAGTAAACTTCATCCACAAGGGTTTTTTCAATATGTTAATGCTAAAAGTAAAGTGAAAGAGGAAGTCAGTAGTTTACGTGACAGCAGTGGTAATTTAGTGACTAAAGACTACCAAATCACAGATGTACTCAATCAATACTTTGTACAAGTATTTACAAAGGAGGATTTATCAATATACCAAGGTTAACAGAATGTACACAAACATCATTACATCAGAGTTTGTTATAAAAGAGAATGAAGTACTAACAGCACTTAAAATAAACAAATCCTCAGGGCCCGATGGAATCTGTCCAAGAGTCCTCAGGGAAACTAGAGAACAGATTTTTAAACCAATGTTATATATTCAACAAATCTATAAATAAAGGAGCCATCCCACTGAACTAGAAAATTGTCAACGTTGTTCCTTTATTTAAAAAAGGAGATATATTTGACCCTAGGAACTAGAGACCTATAAGTTTAACATCATTCATATGCAAAATCCTTGAAACTATAATACAGACCAAAATGAAGGAATATTTATATAGTAACTACATCACAGGAGACAACCAACATGGCTTCAGGAGGGTAGATCTTGTTTAACTAATTTACTAGATTTCTTTCAGATGACTACTAGAGTCAACAAGGACAGTGCGTATGACATAATCTACTTAGATTTTCAAAAAGCATTTGACAAAGTATCACACGAAAGACTACACTTAAAGATTAAATCAGTAGGAATAAATGGTAAAGTAGCAGCATGAAGTCATATCGGGTAATGGGAGCATTGCTATTCTTAATCTATAAAAATGACTTGGATCAAGACATAATTAGTTTGCAAATTTGCAGACGACACAAAACTGTGGGGGGTAGCCAACTCCCAATCAGAAATCCTGCTAAAAACTGCTTAAGTAATACTACAGTATACTATAGTACTACTACAATATACTGTAGTACTACTATAGTATACTATATAACTTTTTTGGGAGGAAACTCTGATAATACAAAGAGATGTAGACAAGCTTCAAGCTTGGGCTGACACATGACAGATGAAGTTTAATGTGAATAAATGCAAAGTCTTGCACATCGGGTGCAAAAACATTAGAGGCAAGTACAACATGAATAGTAACGAAATAGAGGAGGCTGTGTATGAAAAGGACTTGGGGTCGTAGTGGATGAAACTCTAAAACCAACCAGACAGTGCGGAGAAGCTATAAAAAAAAAGAGCTGAATCTATAAAGCCTAGAAAGAAGGAGAGCCAGAGGCGACTTAATAGAGGTATTTAAAATTGTCAAGGGGTTTAACAAAGTAACTGCTGAGAATTGTTTTTCACAGAGAACAGAACCAGGAGCCATGGCTGGAAGCTGAAGAAGGGTATATTCAGAACCGAGGGGAGGAGGAGCTTTTTCATGGAAAGGGTGGTGATTCCCAGAGGTTTCATTTCCCCTACTAACTTGGTTAGTTTTTTGATTTTCCTCTAACAGACCACGCTGGCTCAAAGCGAGCGAGCATAGGTGGGCCGAATGGCCTTTTCTTGTTCTAGAATTTCTACGTTCTTATGCTCTAAACCAGGGACTGTATTACAGACCAATTTCCTAACTTGCTTTCCTATCCTATCTTTTCAGTATCCTATCAGTACTTCTTACGAAGTCAGTCAAGTCAGTCGAATGAAATCCAGCGACAGGAAGCAAACCACAGTTCGCAGGATATCAGCACCCCTGTCATAGATGTGAGGAGGACTTGCATGGACACAGTTAGTGATGAACCTAATGATCCTTGTGAACCCGGTCAGACAAACCAGCGTAAGAGAGAAAAGAACCTCAACGGGCACAAGCCTGGAGTTAAATGGCCAAGAGCTTGTGAGAAAACTGCATGGGACACAGTAAACACAGATCTCTGCTTTGCATTGGAAAGGTTAAGTGGAACAGTTGAAAAGAAACTGGATAAATTTGGGGACATCATCTACGCATATGGAAGCGAGAGGTTTGGAGTTGAAAAAAGGAAGGAAAAAGTACAAACTATTCTTGGAAAGTCTAGACGGCAGCAGGAGATTGAACGCTTAGTTTGAGAAACGAGACAGCTGAGGAAGCAATGGAGAAGAGCAGAACAAAGTCAGAAGGAGGGACAATCTCTTACAAAGGGTCATAAAAGATAAGCTTGCAACATTGCACAGAGCTGAGCGCCTACGGAAACGCTACAAAAAGAAGGAGCGTGTGAGAACTTTTATAAAGACCCATTCAAATTTGTAAAGAAGTTATTCACCAGTGAGAAGAATGGCACATTAAAAGCATCTAAGTTTGAGTTGGAGAGATATTTGGAGGAAACACATACAGATTCAAAAAGGCAGGAGCCTATGTCAATTCCGTCAGACATCCCACCTATCAATCCACCAGAATACCAAATGGAGGAATGTGCACCTAAGTGGAAAGAAGTAGAGCAAGCTGTGAAAAAAGCAAGGTCTTCATCATCTCCAGGGCCTAATGGAGTTCCGTACAGAGTGTACAAGAGTGCTTCAGGAGTTCTACGAATCCTGTGGAAATTGATGAAAGTGGCATGGGAAAAACAGGTTGTACCAAGAGCATGGCGCCGAGCAGGTGGAGTCTTTATACCTAAAGAAAAAGATTATACAAACATCAGTCAGTTTCGCCCTATTTCCCTATTAAACGTAGAAGGCAAGATTTTCTTCAGCATTATTGCTCAGAGATTGTCAACTTACCTATTAAAGAACTGCTTCATTGACACTTCAATACAAAAAGCGGGCATTCCAGGTTTCCCAGGATGCTTAGAACACATCAATGTGATCTGGCAACAAATTCAATCAGCTAAAAAGGAGAGGAAGGAGCTCCATGTGACATTCCTGGATTTGGCTAATGCAAATGGTTCAGTGCCACATGGGCAGCATTTGATTCTTTCAGTGTACCGATGACAATAACAAATCTAGTGAAAGCCTACTTTGGAGATTTGCAATTTAGTTTTTCAACTTCAGAATTCAGCACTACATGGCAATGCCTAGAAGTTGGAATAATGGCAGGATGCACCATTTCTCCACTGGCTTTTACCATGGCAATGGAAGTAATCATTAGGGCATCAAAATGGGTAGTGGGAGGAGAGCGCTTGGCTTCTGGAATGTGACTACCACCAATTCGAGCATACATGGATGACATGACAACCATGACTACAACAGTAGCCTGCACTAATCGGTTATTGGGCAAATTAACCAATAACATTGAATGGGTACGAATGCAATTCAAGCCCACTAAATCAAGGAGCATCTCTATAATTAAAGGTAAAGTAGTAGATAAAACATTCTTCATTAATGGTGAGGCAATACCAACAGTGTCTGAGAAGCCAGTGAAGAGCCTTGGGAGATGGTACGACGGGGATCTAAAGGACACAGTTCGTGTGGGAGAAGTTAGACAACAAGCTGTGGAAGGGTTGAAGAGCATAGACAGCAGCGCTTCACCAGACAAACTAAAACTCTGGTGCTTTTAGTTTGGTCTACTGCCAAGGTTGCTGTGGCCTCTGACTGTGTACGAGGTTTCTTTGACAACAGTAGAGAAGCTGGAAGCTTTAATCAGTTCACACATCAGGAAATGGTTGGGAGTTCCACGCTGCCTCAGCAGAGTGGGACTTTATGGTAAAGGAATACTGCAGCTACCTGTCTCCACTCTAACCGAGGAGTTTAAGTGCGCCAAGGTCCAACTGGAAATGACATTAGTAGAGTCACGCGACAAATGCATAAGGGAGGCAGCACCTGTGTTGAAAACTGGAAGAAAGTGGGTGGCAAAGAAAGCTGTGGAGGATGCAAAGGCTGCCCTTCGAATTGGTGATATCATGGGGCAAGTTCAGCATGGAAGAGGGGGTCTTGGTCTCAGTTCAGCTCCTCCTACATGGCACAAGGCAGCCCCAGCTCAACGGAGGAAGCTGGTAGTCAACGACGTGCAAAAGCAGGAGGAGAGGATGAGGTGTATAAAGGCCATTTCCAAGGCCAAGCAGGGAGAATGGATGAGATGGGAGAGTGTGGAACAACGCAAGATTGGCTGGCAAGACCTATGGTCAATGGAACAGAGCAGGATCAGTTTCCTTATAAGGTCAACATATGATGTTCTCCCATCACCACAGAACCTAAACCTCTGGGTAGGAGAGGATCCCTCATGTCCTTTGTGTTCATCACCTGCAACATTAAGGCACATTTTGACAGGATGTAAGGTGGCTCTTAGCCAAGGACAGTTTACTTGGCGCCATGACCAGGTGCTGCGATGTTTGGCCTTAGCATTGGAAGACAAGCGTAACATGACCAATAAGTTGCCACCTGTTCCATCAAAACATTACACACAAAAGACATCATTCCTCCGCCCAGGAGAGCAACCACCAAGAAAAGGTGTTAAAGCCAATCCTCGCCCAGGACAACTGGAAGCTGCTAGAGACTGGAAAATGCTGGCAGATGTTGGTCAACGGCATATTTTTCCACCTGAGATTGCCACCACTAACCTTCGACCAGATATTGTCCTGTGGTCTGGAACAGCACGCCTTGTTCACCTGGTAGAGTTAACAGTGCCATGGGAGGATGCTGTAGATGAGGCGTATGAGAGGAAGAAACTGCTGTATGCTCAACTAGCCACTGAAGCAGAACAGCGAGGATGGAGAGTCTGGGTTTACCCAGTGGAAGTGGGTTGTCAAGGATTTGTGTCACACTCTACAACCCGGTTTCTCAGAGATGTCGGATTCAATGGCCAAGAGTTGTGTCGCACAGTAAAGAACTTATCTGAAGCAGAAGAGAGGAGCAGCAACTGGCTGTGGTTGAGACGGAAAGATTCTGGCTGGGGTACATGTAAGTAAGCTGGGCTGAGTTGAGTGGGGGACGGAGGGGGGTGATGCTGGGACGCCAGAATCACCGTCGAGCCCTCTTGAGGTGTCGTGGGCTAGTCGACGAAACACCGAGGATGGAAGGTGCCCACTTGAAGACCCTGCTAGGATGTTTTGATCGCCGTGCCCCGAGGACACCATGAGCAAGCACGGGTCAGTACTGATTTATCAAGGAGTAAATGATCTTGGTATTTAATGGGCAGTGTTGTGTGTCTTAGACATAATGCCTATTATCACGGGGGGCCTTAAGCCAAGAAAGTCTAGGAACTGAATTCAGTTCCCAGAATTTCGGCATTTTCATTAAAGCAACAAACCCTGAGGGAATTAGCAGAGATTTCGGATCAATTTGGTGCAAACAGGCCGTAATCTCTGGTAACTCCTATTATATCATCAATACGGTACCGTTAAAAAAAACCCTATGTAAATCCCAATGAGGTACGGTAAGGAAAACAATTTTAAAAAAAACATGGCAAAATGGCATGGTACATTTACAGTGGTAAACTTTTATAAGGGTAACTATTAAAACCTCAATGGTGTTTAATTTAGAAATACTAATAAAAACTTAATATGACAAATGTTTCGACTAGAGGTCTTCAATAATTCCTCATATAGTATTGTGGTTATTTGTCATTGTATAATATTTTTTGGTTAATTTTTTTTTTTTTTGTAGCGATGTTGTCATCTTACACTAAAAATGAACCTGTCTCACACCACCCGCCTTCAATCTCACCACAGCATGCCCACGTGGAACCAATAAAAACTACATGGATAGTATGATTTAAAGTAATCGTATCTAACAAAATCATTTCATATATCAACTATTTTGCACTTCCATTATCTACATGGGTCTCTGATATGCAGGTTTTCTGCACAAGGTCACCTGGAGGGTAAAACTGGCCACCCCCCTTCACTGGTTTCTTTCTTGTCAGTAACCAATCATCTGCTTCCTATATTGACGGACATGCTTTCAACCAGTAACATGACCCAGCAGACACTGCTGGAGTGAAATGACCATGGTAACAGACTTCTCTGAAGGCAAGACAAGCAAACTTAGTGTAGTACAAGACGTCTGTTTTAAAATGACAATATTAATGGTATAATGTATTAAGTGTAAAATAGTTTTGATTTATGAAATTATTTTGTTAGATATAATTATACTATCCATGTAGTATTAGTTACACGCGGGCCTGTGTGGAACTATTTTGTTAGCTATAGGTGTACAATTACTTCAAGAGATCAGCTTGTGTAAAATATTAAGGGGTTCAAGTACTAAGATGGGCCAGTCGCAGTGCAAACATACCGCAGTTTGCATTTTTGTTACAACAATTCACAAAGTGCACATTTTGTTGTATGTACTAAGAAAAAATATGTTAATGAAGAGAGCCGCTATATACTAATTTAAATATTATTTGTGTCATTAGCGAGATCTCTAGCGAGAGTTGTGCAACATTTTTTCAAATAAAATAGCTGCAGATGAGTTGTGGTTTGCTGCAGCAGAGGGTGCCCGAAGTATAACGTCTATACATGCAAGAATCAAAATAACTTTTTTTTGTTAAATGAAAACGTTCTGTTCTGTCTTCATTTTATCTATTTTAATACTGTGTTTATATATAAGGAGGTGTCGGGTTTAAAAACAATACAATAAAATCTCACACACATACATTTACAGTTCTCGATGTATTTTAAATATAACTCATTGCGCTGAAATAACACTAATGTGTTTTGGTAGGCTACACATTAAATTATGTAAAAATATAAATCTGTACAGTAGGCCTATACAGTATACAGTACAGTAGTAAAATCAAATGAATACCTAGCGCACTTTTTTGTACTTTAGTCTACTGGTAAATAAAATATTAATTTAAATTGAAACTAAATGATTGTAGGGTTTATTTTATTTTAATTTATTATTTTTTTTTTTTAATTGATCTACTTAGTAGCCAAGGCAATTAACACACAATAGATCATGGTCCTATACAGATGCTCAGAATAAGCTGGAGGGGTTAGTGGCACATGTGTGCAGTCTATTGCTCCCAACACGCTGGGAAAACCAGAAATATCATAGAAATTTGTTGTCAAGGCTTGTAAGTATACCCTGACTTTAGTGAAAAATAGGTACTTGGGTGTTCGTCTCAAAAATGCATTGAGCACAACTGGCAACACACGAGAAAAAGCGGACTGGGAAATGCCAGCAACAATTGCGACTGTTTAAAACATGCTTTCAAAAGTTCTTAACAAATTGATTCCTTTGTAAGTGTTGCAATTGCCGACAGCTTTAGTACATCTCATTATAATATTTTTGATCCCTCATCTCCACCCTGTTTTTGTGAATTTCTGCAGGAACGCCCAGAATTACATATTCATTTAAGGCTAAAGCGCAAATAAGAACTGCGACTGCAAAGCATTCTTTAAAATGATGCTAACAGCGATGCGTTTGTTTAGTACATTGCACACTACACTTCTGACTGGTTTGCATGTGGTTTGCAACGATTGCAACAGACGCAACACTTTAGTACATCTACCCCCAAGTATTTTCTTACCTGTGGGATTTAAAATAGTAAATTCTTAACAATCACAATTCTTCAGTATAGAAAATACTAAATGACATTTTTTTTTCACACCCCAGCATTTATTCTTGTTTATTAAAAAAGGACCAATTTATTAATGTTCTGTTTTTATGGGTAAATATCTTAATGAAATGGATCTTTTAAACACTGTATCCTGATTGGTCAAAACAGGTCAACGGGGGTGTTTATGTTACAGCATATCACTAGGGCAGGAGGATGATGTCACATAACATCCTACTGTGCAGTGCGCATGACAACGCAAGTCAGGACGGAGGTTAACTGTGCAGTACGCATGACCACACGAGTCAGGACGGAGGATAACTGTGCAGTACGCATGACCACACGAGTCAGGACGGAGGATAACTGTGCAATACGCATGCCCACACGAGTCAGGACGGAGGTTAACTGTGCAGTACGCATGACCACATGAGTCAGGACGGAGGATAACTGTGCAGTACGCATGACCACACGAGTCAGGACGGAGGATAACTGCAGTACACATGACCACACGAGTCAGGACGGAGGATAACTGTGTAGTACGCATGAAAACACGAGTCAGGACGGATGTTAACTGGGCAGTACGCATGCCCACATGAGTCAGGACGGAGGATAACTGTGCAGTACGCATGCCCACGGGAGTCGGGACGGTTACTGCGCAGTGTGCATGACCACTGGAGTCGGGACGGAGGTCACAGAGCCACTTTAAGTGACAATTTATGAAACTACTCATGGAGCTATTTTTATCAACAGTGTGAAGTCGGTAAGGAGCGGGAAAAAGTATGTGTCGAAGAGAAGAGGCCCGAGAACAGATCCTGGGGACACCGCGACGCGGACTGGGTTTGCGTCAGCACTGTTTCCATCATGGAAAACAGACTGCATGCATCCAGATAGGTAAGAGGACAGCCAAGAGAGACAGGTTCCAGAAATCCTAGCATACCTCTGAAGGCTGTCAAGAAGAATGGTATGATCTATGGTATCAAAAGCAGCAGTTAGGTCAAGGAGGACAAAGACAGAGGGAGCAGCAGTATCTGCATTGAGCAGGAGATCATTTACAATCCGGAGCAGAGCAGTTTCGGCACTGTGATGTGGCCGGAAGCCAGACTGCAGAGATTCAAGCAGATTGTTATCTGTGAGATGTTTCGTCAGCTGGCTGGCTACAGCCCTTTCAAGAGTTTTGGAGAGAAAAGGAAGATTGGATATGGGACAGAAGTTGGATAAGAAAGCCGGGTCAAGATAGGGTTTTTTGATCACTGGCGTTACTCGGGCAGTCTTGAGGGCAGCAGGAACCAGGCCTGAATCCAGGGACAGGTTGAGAGTGTGCATAATGGAAGGAGCAAGATCAGAAGCACAGAGACGGACAAGATTTGTTGGCCAGGGGTCCAAGGGGCACATGGCACTAGTTGATTTCAACAATAGGCTGGAGACATCAGTAATGGAGAGAGGAGAGAAGGAAGAGAGAGTAGGAGGGGCAATCGGAGGAGAGTCAAGGTGGTCAACTACTATACTGGGTTTGTGGCAGGAGAGCGTAGAATAAATGGTGTTGATTTTGTTCCGAAAGAAAGAGGAGGATGAATGGGAGGTGGATTTATTGATGGTTGGATGCAGGATTTGGTCAATGGTTTTGAAGAGAATATTTGGTTTACCGTGTCCCAGAGATATGAGTTCTGAGAAGTACTTCACCCTGGCAGCAGCGTGTGCACGTCTGTAGCTACTGAGGTGATGGGTCCAAATCCCTTGGACGTGTGGCCCTTAGACGGCTGGCGTTCTAAGACACTGTTTGCCAATTAATACTATCTTGTAGGCCTGGAGTATACTTTACACACATTTCTAATCAGCCTCCCAATTCAACACAGCCCAGCACACGAAGGAAATCTAAATTACAATGTTTAAGTGCAGTCTGGTCACCTTAGCAATCAACGATTTAAACTGTCAATTTAACTGTAATTCGCTTAACGTTTTTACACAGAGAATTGTAAGGGTCTGGAACCAACTCCCCAGTAATGTTGTTGAAGCTGACACCCTGGGATCCTTCAAGAAGCTGCTTGATGGGATTCTGGGATCAATAAGCTACTAACACCCAAATGAGCAAGATGGGCTGAATGGCCTCCTCTCGTTTGTAAACTTTCTTATGTTCTTAACTATTTCAACGTTTGTTTCAGCCAGTGACAGGACGCACACGTGTCTCTTCAGTTACAATCACAAACCGACGGCTATAATGGCTATAATCAAAACCAAACTGAGGAACCGAATGCAGGAGAGCCTATTAGAAAACATCCTTAGGGTAGGCCCTGTATGCAGTGTAATAAGATGTGTTGTGACCAATTTCAGCCGGTCAGAGCAATGCTTTTGTAGAAAGTAAACCAAAAAAAAAAAAAAACTTAATAAAAACCCTGAAACTGTAATTTTTTTATTTGTACATTTTTAAGAATGACTTGAGAACGTACACATTAAAGATGTTAACATTGCACCATGGACTACCTGGGACGATGAGCAAGGACATTAAAGAATTTAGGTAAGTTAAAAACTATTTGAAGTTTATATGTGTGTTGCAGTTGGAACGACTGTAACAGTTGGTGTTCATTAAAAAAAGGTAAATTGTTGGGTGTATTTTTACCATTTATTAAGGTGTAATTATGATGTCATGGTATCTAACTATATTAGTGTTCAGGATACCTTTAAGAGATTGACGTGCTTCCATAACTTTGCGATCGTGCTATTGTAAGGATTTGTGGCTGCTAATGATGTGTCGATGAACTGGTGCTGCGGGTTCTGTAGCATTTTCATCAAGTTTGCACTGCCTGTCATTTCTCACAAATGTTTGAGATTGCTTTTTGTTTTATACTTGGTAATAACAAGCTTGATTTCCCCCAAAACTAAGTTGGGCTAGTTTTGCGGTCGATTTGGGTTAAACCCTGGATCTGATGTAGAATGTTTGATAAATGCATCTCGACAATTCCTGCCATACCTTTCTCTCCACATAAATGTGTTTCTTAACACGGGCCCATGAGTTTGCTGTTCTAAGCTGAGACACCAGTGGACAAGAGCCTGAAGTAGATTTTGGTGAAGGGGCAGCCTGAAACCAAGATGGCCACCATTTGCACAGCCACATGGTGATTGTTTAATTGTGTAAGTGAATGAGAGAAAAGAGTGGAATGTGGCCAGGTGGTGATTGATTGAATGAATAATTGTCAATCAACCCCTGGCTACATGGTACAAAGAGAGAGAGTATGAGAACCAAACCGTGTCCTTGTTTTTGTGTGCGGGAACACCTGTTAACACATCAAGTTATTTGCTTTTTGAGGGCTTGTATGTACCAATGCAACCTATTAAAGTCTTACTAAACCCCCTGCCATGTTTACAAGCAACATGTTACCTTACCTTATCTTGTGTGGTCCATATTGTAACAATTGTTTTCAATATAAGATATCTATAGGACATGCTTTGCAATGGCAGCATTTTTATCAAATGATTTGCTTAAAATGAAATTTAATACATTGAACTTAATAATTGAATTTAATGAAGATCTGGATACGTCCAGTGACTGCTGTGAATAGTGCAGCTGGCAACAAGGGAAAGACCTCGTGACAGCCTGGAGAGACAGCTGACTGGAGGAAAGAGACCCCATTGGGGCTGGCAAGGGTTAGCTACCCTTGTCGGCAGTATCCAGCTCTGTGTTTACAGGATGCTGGAGACACCCACCAAGGCTTCAAAGAAATTAAACAGAAAAATACCCCTAGAGTCTGCGAGAGCCGGGCGAAGATGACTCAACGTTGGACAACACGGTTAAGGACTTAGGAACGGAAACGGATATGAGTATGGAGAGTACTTCACAAAAGACTAGTTCAAGATCTGCAGTTAGCAAAGACATGGAACTCCAGGTTTGTGTCTGCGGCTGGAGCAAGGCGACAACGGTCAGGGGTTTGAAGATTCATCAAGGGAGAATGAAATGCTTGAGGGAGAAGGGACAAGGGCCTCGATTGATCAGTACTTCTTACGAAGTCAGTCAAGTCAGTCGAATGAAATCCAGCGACAGGAAGCAAACCACAGTTCGCAGGATATCAGCACCCCTGTCATAGATGTGAGGAGGACTTGCATGGACACAGTTAGTGATGAACCTAATGATCCTTGTGAACCCGGGCAGACAAACCAGCTTAAGAGAGAAAAGAACCTCAACGGGCACAAGCCTGGAGTTAAATGGCCAAGAGCTTGTGAGAAAACTGCATGGGACACAGTAAACACAGATCTCTGCTTTGCATTGGAAAGGTTAAGTGGAACAGTTGAAAAGAAACTGGATAAATTTACGACATCATCTACGATATGGAAGCGAGAGGTTTGGAGTTGAAAAAGGAAGGAAAAAGTACAAACTATTCCTGGAAAGTCTAGACGGCAGCAGGAGATTGAACACTTAGTTAGAGAAAGGAGACAGCTGAGGAAGCAATGGAGAAGAGCAGAAGAAAGTCAGAAGGAGGGACTCAATCTCTTACAAAGGGTCATAAAACAAGCTTGCAACATTGCGCAGAGCTGAGCCCACGTAAACGCTACAAAAAGAAGGAGCGTATGAGAACTAACTTTTATAAAGACCCATTCAAATTTGTAAAGAAGTTATTCACCAGTGAGAAGAATGGCACACTAAAAGCATCTAAGTTTGAGTTGGAGAGATATTTGGAGGAAACGATACAGATTCAAAAAGGCAGGAGCCTATGTCAATTCCGTCAGACATCCCACCTATCAATCCACCAGAATACCAAATGGAGGACTGTGCACCTAAGTGGAAAGAAGTAGAGCAAGCTGTGAAAAAGCAAGGGCTTCATCATCTCCAGGGCCTAATGGAGTTCCGTACAGAGTGTACAAGAGTGCTTCAGGAGTTCTACTAATCCTGTGGAAACTGATGAAAGTAGCATGGAAAAAACAGGTTGTACCAAGAGCATGGCCGAGCAGGTGGAGTCTTTATACCTAAAGAAAAAGATTCTAGCAGCATCAGTCAGTTTCGCCCTATTTCCCTATTAAACGTAGAAGGCAAGATTTTCTTCAGCATTATTGCTCAGAGATTGTCAACTTACCTATTAAAGAACTGCTTCATTGACACTTCAATACAAAAGCAGGCATTCCAGGTTTCCCAGGATGCTTAGAACACATCAATGTGATCTGGCAACAAATTCAATCAGCTAAAAGGAGAGGAAGGAGCTCCATGTGACATTCCTGGATTTGGCTAATGCATATGGTTCAGTGCCACATGAACTTCTTTGGGCAGCATTTGATTTTTCAGTGTACCAATGACAATAACAAATCTAGTGAAAGCCTACTTTGGAGATTTGCAATTTAGTTTTTCAACTTCAGAATTCAGCACTACATGGCAATGCCTAGAAGTTGGAATAATGGCAGGATGCACCATTTCTCCACTGGCTTTTACCATGGCAATGGAAGTAATCATTAGGGCATCAAAATGGGTAGTGGGAGGAGAGCGCTTGGCTTCTGGAATACGACTACCACCAATTCGAGCATACATGGATGACATGACAACCATGACTACAACAGTAGCCTGCACTAATCGGTTATTGGGCAAATTAACCAATAACATTGAATGGGCACGAATGCAATTCAAGCCCACTAAATCAAGGAGCATCTCTATAATTAAAGGTAAAGTAGTAGATAAAACGTTCTTCATTAATGGTGAGGCAATACCAACAGTGTCTGAGAAGCCAGTGAAGAGCCTTGGGAGATGGTACGACGGGATCTAAAGGATACAGTTCGTGTGGGAGAAGTTAGACAACAAGCTGTGGAAGGGTTGAAGAGCATAGACAGCAGCGCTTACCAGGCAAACTAAAACTCTGGTGCTTTCAGTTTGGCCTACTGCCAAGGTTGCTGTGGCCACTGACTGTGTACGAGGTTTCTTTGACAACAGTAGAGAAGCTGGAAGCTTTAATCAGTTCACACATCAGGAAATGGTTGGGAGTTCCACGCTGCCTCAGCAGAGTGGGACTTTATGGTAAAGGAAGACTGCAGCTACCTGTCTCCGCTCTAACCGAGGAGTTTAAGTGCGCCAAGGTCCGACTGGAAATGACATTAGTAGAGTCACGCCGACAAATGCGTAAGGGAGGCAGCACCTGTGTTGAAAACTGGAAGAAAGTGGGTGGCAAAGAAAGCTGTGGAGGATGCAAAGGCTGCCCTTCGAATTGGTGATATCATGGGGCAAGTTCAGCATGGAAGAGGGGGTCTTGGTCTCAGTTCAGCTCCTCCTACATGGCACAAGGCAGCCCCAGCTAACGGAGGAAGCTTGTAGTCAACGAGGTGCAAAAGCAGGAGGAGAGGATGAGGTGTATAAAGGCCATTTCCCAGGGCAAGCAGGAGAATGGATGAGATGGGAGAGTGTGGAACAACGCAAGATTGGCTGGCAAGACCTATGGTCAATGGAACAGAGCAGGATCAGTTTCCTTATAAGGTCAACATATGATGTTCTCCCATCACCACAGAACCTAAACCTCTGGGTAGGAGAGGATCCCTCATGTCCTTTGTGTTCATCACCTGCAACATTAAGGCACATTTTGACAGGATGTAAGGTGGCTCTTAGCCAAGGACGGTTTACTTGGCGCCATGACCAGGTGCTGCGATGTTTGGCCTTAGCATTGGAAGACAAGCGTAACATGACCAATAAGTTGCCACCTGTTCCATCAAAACATTACACACAAAAGACAACATTTCTCCGCCCAGGAGAGCAACCACCAAGAAAAGGTGTTAAAACCAATCCTCGCCCAGGACAACTGGAAGCTGCTAGAGACTGGAAAATGCTGGCAGATGTTGGTCAGCGGCTTATTTTTCCACCTGAAATTGCCTCCACAAACCTTCGACCAGATATTGTCCTGTGGTCTGGATCAGCACGCCTTGTTCACCTGGTAGAGTTAACAGTGCCATGGGAGGATGCTGTAGATGAGGCGATGAGAGGAAGAAACTGCGGTATGCTCAACTAGCCACTGAAGCGGAACAGCGAGGATGCAGAGTCTGGGTTTACCCAGTGGAAGTGGGATGTCGAGGATTTGTGGCACACTCTACAACCCGGTTTCTCAGAGATGTCGGATTCAATGGCCAAGAGTTGCGTCGCACAGTGAAGAACTTATCTGAAGCAGCAGAGAGGAGCAGCAACTGGCTGTGGTTGAGACGGAAAGATTCTGGCTGGGGATCTCAAGCACAATAGAAAGAAAGAAAGGCTGATGTACAGGTAAGTAAGCTGGGCTGAGTTGAGTGGGGGACGGAGGGGGGTGATGCTGGGACGCCAGAATCACCGTCGAGCCCTCTTGAGGTGTCGTGGGCTAGTCGACGAAACACCGAGGATGGAAGGTGCCCACTTGAAGACCCCAGAGATGTACCCTACTTAGCTCAATCCAGACGGTTGTCATGCTGATGCGCTGGGGAGACCGCACTATGGTTGATCCCCGAGGCAGCATCGCAGCCGTTGTGTGTGCTGATGCGCTAGGGAGGCAAAATAAGCTGATCCCTGGAGCCAGCATTACACTTCAGCCATCAACACCAGACAGAAGGATATCTACATCATCATATGGAAGGAAGCGCAAATGGATGGAGACACATATGGATCACATTAGTTTACTGTGAAGCTACGTCTTAGTTGGTGCTTATCTTGGCGAGAGCCAAGTTCAAATCAGCATGAAGTTTTAACATCTACTCTCATGTAATGGAAATCATAATAAGTTTCTTTCAGTATTTCTAAATTCACCACTTTTGTGTGTTTAAGAGTTATGGCTAATTAAAAATAATTAACCCTGAGTTTACTTTACTAGACTGACACCAAGTGGAATAGTTGAGATAAAAATGTCAAATAGGTCAGCTAGTCGTTCTTATAATTCTGATTACGTGGTCAATTATTTAAAAAGTTTTCTTCATAAAATCTTTACATTTTCATAGTGATGCAAGTTTCAAACTATGCTGTACCCGTGTACCCAGCTCCCTTTAAAACACTCTGCATGTGTAAATCATATCATAGATGCTTTCTAGCAATCCGTGTTTGCAGTTTATTGTTGCAAATTACATAGCCTAAATATTCTGTGAATTTCTTCCGGCTTTAGAGAAAGGATGCCTTAAAAATATAATGTAAAACCTAATCTGGAATCGCTTGGGACTGGAAAATTGTGCCGAATTATCCAGTGTTCTAATTTATAAGGTACTGCAAAATTTAATACCTAAAACCTATAAATGACTACTTGAACACTTTAAAAAAAAAAAACAACTCTGTACAAGGCACACCATGTTCATCCGAATGTCATTTTCTCCATTATGTAAACAAGGATTTTACTGTACATGTACCATACCCTGCAGGACAGATGCATATTTACACAGCATACTTCATTAAAACCTTAGAAAAGAAAAAAAAAAGCCAGAACTCTGTGCCGGTTTCAGGCAAACAAGACTTATAAATCATGCAGGTTCCGGATTGCAGAGAGGATCACACCATTAAATTCACTAGTGATGTGATCAGGACCCAAACATTATGCAGAATTATACAGAGGAGCTGGTGGGGTGCACTTATACAAGTATTTTCTGAGTAATTACCTTTAAGACGTATTTATCAGCAAGTATTAAATAAATTAATTCATTAATGTGATTTCAAAACAAGAA
The DNA here is from genome assembly GCA_030684275.1 of Acipenser oxyrinchus oxyrinchus. Lineage (NCBI taxonomy): Eukaryota > Metazoa > Chordata > Actinopteri > Acipenseriformes > Acipenseridae > Acipenser > Acipenser oxyrinchus. The sequence goes on from JAGXEW010000386.1 coordinate 63,327, forward strand.
AAGTTGACCTTCCAATCACCTTTGAGTACCAATCAATGATAATTAACTTCCGCATTGAGTTTGGAAGCAAATTTTCCTCTCATCCTGGGCGCTGACATTTTTACTGCCATACTGAGGCCATAAACTGACAATGAAAATATGTTGCAAAACTAGCAAATGCAACTGATTCATCACACAATTCACTGCAGAGAAGACACATTTCTAAGGAAAGTAAAATAAATATGATTTAATATCAAAGGTATAAAAGAAAGATAAGATAAATAATCATTTTAAAAAATGTGAGCACGACAGGCTCTATATTAAATAACACTGTGAGATTCTGTTGGAAGCTCAATAATGATGTTTTATTAATTTAAGGAATACTTTTGTAATGGTAATTATTTGGAGAGTACGAGTATCGGCACACCCCTAGGAGCTGGATCAGTGCTCTGCCATTATTTTTCTTTTCACAATATCAGTTGCCGTTTCACATTTGTTCCTTGAGACATTTCTAAATATTTATAAGGATTATTATTATTATTATTTGTTTATTTAGCAGACGCCTTTATCCAAGGCGACTTACAGAGACTAGGGTGTGTGAACTATGCATCAGCTGCAGCGTCACTTGCAATTACGACTCACCCGAAAGACGGAGCACAAGGAGGTTAAGTGATTTGCTCAGGGTCACACAATGAGTCAGTGGTTGAGGTGGGGTTTGAACCGGGGACCTCCTGGTTATAAGCCCTTTCTCTTAACCACTGGACCACACAGCCTCCTATAAGGATGAAAATACCTGACATGGCTAGTTTAAGAAATAAAAACATGCTTATAAAAATGTTCCCAAACATTCAATGTGTGTCCTAAAGTTTCATCAAGTTGAAAACCGCTGGGGTAATATACTACAGCTGATTGTTGTGTCTTTTGCTATTCACACAAGCTCACTTTCCTGTTCAGTGTCCTGCAGTATGAAGCATATGAATAAGGAATCAATAAGGCTCAGAGAAGATGGCAAGCGAAGAAATATTTCTCAGGTTTACTGCGTAAGAGAGATGCTTATAATGGAACTTCAGAGGAACGTTGTGTCTTGGGGAAATTCATATGAACAGCACTTCAGAATTCCTGAGGCAAGGTATTCAAATGAACAGGACTTCAGAATTCCTGAGGCAAGGTATTCAAATGAACAGGACTTCAGAATTCCTGAGGCAAGTTATTCAAATGAACAGCACTTCAGAATTCCTGAGGCAAGGTATTCATGTTTCTCTTGCTCTTCAGACGTTACTGGGAATCAGTCATTATCGTAGATATCTGTGAAGTAAAAAGAGAGAATGTGAAATGCTCCAAAACTTAGAATCAATCAGGTAAACTACAGCAATGGTTCTGAACCTGTGGTACTCGTACCAGTACTGGTAAGTGACAGGCTTGAAACTGATACACAGCAGCAGTCCAACCATGTGATTCCCAACAAGCACTCTTCAAGTCACAATTCAATAACATATCTGTTCGCTCCACTGACCCACCGGCAGAGAAGATATGGGGCCCCATTTTGATAACAGGGCAAACCTTTAGAATGTTTATGAATATAACAAAACCCTGCAGCCAACATTGTTCACTGAATGTAAGTAGTTTTAAATACTGCATTAACAAATGGTGCTTATGGCAATAAGCAACTTTTTGTTCTTCAAAGGCTATTGTTTTCTTCAGGGAGTGCTAGCAGCTTCTGTCTCCCACTCTTTGTTCATTGGTCAGTGCTAACGGAATTCTGCCAGCGCCCGGCTCAAACTCCCTTCAAAATCACAACATGAAGGGAATGTCACAATCCAGCAGAAACGCAAAGCACTTTGCCCTGACGTTGACGTTTTACAGCGTTTCCTCAAAATCAGGCCCATGGTATCAAAATTAAAACATAAAGTATTTGTTGTGTTGTTTCAAAGTTACTGATGGTGAAATAATTTAGCAGCAAATCTGTGTTATCTGTAGCAAACTCACATCTTCACATGCAGACAAAAAACATGCGGGCAATCCAGTTAAGTATTTTTTATAACATTGTAAAGGTCATATTACTGGTACACTCTTACTGGTAACACTGGTACTTGAGATGAGAAGGTTGAAAACCACATAACATGAGGATTCTTTTTATAGTAACAACATAGGAGACCGTCAACGTCAAAATGACAATCCTATCTAAAAGAAGAAGTTACTGCAAGGATAGCAGAATGCTCGGATATATAGTAAAAAGTGTTGAATTTAAATCAAGGGAAGTAATGTTAAAACTTTACAATGCATTAGTAAAACCTCATCTAGAATATTGTGTTCAGCTCTGGTCACCTCGCTGCAAAAAGGATATTGCTGCTCTAGAAAGAGTGCAAAGAAGAGCAGACAGGCTAAAAGAATTGAATCTATTCAGTCTTGAACAAAGAAGACTACGCAGTGATCTGATTCAAGCATTCAAAATTCTAAAAGGTATTACAATATCGACCCAGGGGACTTTTTCAACCTGAAAAAAAGAAAAAAGGAATGTTGTCAGCTTCAACAACATTACTGGGGAGTTGGTTCCAGACCCTCACAAATCTCTGTGTAAAAAAGTGCCTCCTATTTTCTGTTCTGAATGCCCCTTTATCTAATCTCCATTTGTGACCCCTGGTCCTTGTTTCTTTTTTCAGGTCGAAAAAGTCCCCTGGGTTGACATTGTCTATACCTTTTAGGATTTTGAATGCTTGAATCAGATGACCTTGTAGTCTTCTTTGTTCAGGACTGAATAGATTCAATTCTTTTAGCCTGTCTGCATACGACATGCCTTTAAAACCTGGTTGCTCTTCTATGCACTCTTTCTAGAGCAGCAATATCCTTTTTGTAACAAGGTGACCAGAACTGAACACAATATTCTAGATGAGGTCTTACTAATGCATTGTAAAGTTTTAACATTACTTCCCTTGATTTAAATTCAACACTTTTCACAATATATCTGAGCATCTTGTTGGCCTTTTTTATAGCTTCCCCACATTGTCTAGATGAAGACATTTCTGAGTCAACATAAACTCCTAGGTCTTTTTCATAGATTCCTTCTTCAATTTCATTATCTCCCATATGATATTTATAATGCACATTTTTATTGCCTGCGTGCAGTACCTTACACTTTTCTCTATTAAATGTCATTTGCCGTGTCTCCCCAGTTCTGAATGCTGTCTAGATCATTTTGAATGATCTTTGTTGCTGCAACAGTGTTTGCCACTCCTCCTATTTTTGTGTCATCTGCAAATTTAACAAGTTTGCTTACTATACCAGAATCTAAATCATTAATGTAAATTAGGAATAGCAGAGGACCTAATACTGATCCCTGTGGTACACCACTGGTTACCTCGCTCCATTTTGAGGTTTCTCCTCTAATCAATACTTTCTGTTTTCTACATGTTAACCACTCCCTAATCCATGTGCCTGCATTTCCTTGAATCCCTACTGCGTTCAGTTTGAGAATTAATCTTTTATGCGGGACTTTGTCAAAAGCTTTCTGGAAATATTGTCACGTTTATATTTACATCAGTTAGCTACTTTAGAGAGGTAATTAACACTTCACATATTTTAGAAACATTTTTTTATGTCTCAAATGAGTTTAAACTTCTACATACCAGCAGCAGTTTCAGCATCGTCGTATATGTCTCCTTCCCTGAAAATGAAACATTTTGCAGAGTTATTGCATGTGGAGAATCATGTGCAATAAGCAATTCCTCCTTAATGATTACTATTACCTACTGCAAGTACTACCAGTACTACCATGGTTTATCACTATATACAAGCCTGCTGTATACAGAGTGCCACAAAATGTCTAGCAGTCTGGGAGCCTCTTAGTTTTCAGTCCAGTTCTCCCTATGGTAATAACTTACACAACACAAACAGAGCTAACGTAAGGTGCTAAATTCTACTGAAATGTTGTGAATAATGACCTTATGACCCCTGGTGACACACATAATGAATTGAATTGTGACTTACACCGTAGAAAAGGTCTATCCATGTGAAGATAACACTAAATATGTATGGTTATGTCAAGAGAAACCCGTTATACCCCATATGTACGTGACCTCACATCCTGCTCTAAAGCTGGGTCCATCACATGGGGGTGGGTATATAGATGAGCCAATACAGTATCTCAGAACCTTCACCCCTTTACATCCACACGGCGATTATCATGTTTCTCAGGGATTCCGCTGACACTAAATGTATGTTGCATAAATTAATACCATATGGAGAGCAAAAGTTACATTTCAGTTTGGGCTCCCAGTAAAAGTCAGCACACACTGCCTTTCATATGCATTTAAATGTATTTTATAATGCATATAGTAATGGTGTATAGAAGGCTGTAACAGGGCGACATCTGTGCTGGCTATCTGGCGTATGCATGATCCTGTAGGGGAGGGGTCAGGAGCCCTGTAGGATCCGCCTGTCAATCATGGCGATGACACAGAGAGGTTGGGTGAGGGTGTGTTCTCTCTGAGTGGTCGGGAGGCCTTGGGGGGTGCCTGACCTATAAAAACTGTGCTTTGTTATTCCTCAGCCCTGCCCATCTAGGAAGAATAACAGTGACAGCCCTGGTCGTGAGGGACTGGATAAACCAAAAAGGGTCAGGCAAACAAGGCGGAGGAGACAGCCAAACTGGAGAAGAAAAACAAAAGAATAACTGGATTTACATACCCGAATAGGGACGTGTATATTTAGCGGGGAAACCCTGGGCAACCCCATAGAGTATAGTAGAGGAATAGCAAAGCGCAGGCTGAAGACCCGAGGGGTTGAGTTTGTGTCCTTTTTAAGACAACATTACTATTTAAACATTCACAAATATTAACTAACCATTAAAAGTAACTGTAGATGACAAAATATTTGCATAAATTGTCTGACATGCACATCCATTCACTATATAGGTCTCAAATGTGCAGTTTTAAAAGAAACACCTATTTTAGCAAACATGTATTTCCATTTCCATTTTAAAACATGTGCCAGTTTTTGAGGAAACGCAGTGACAGGCAAAGTGCTGTGAAATGCAAGCATAAACAAAGTAGTGCTGGGACAAATATCTGAATATTCAAACGAATATTCTTTGACATGTATTCGGACACAAAACTGCCTTGTACTTATTTACATTCTCACCAGAATTTGTGCAATAGTTTTAAAAAATGGCATATACAGTACCTTGCAAAAGTATTCAGACCCCTGACCAATTCTCTCATATTACTGAATTACAAATGGTACATTGAAATTTCGTTCTATTTGATATTTTATTTTAAAACACTGAAAATTATTGTAAGGTGACATTGGTTTTATGTTGGGAAATATTTTTAAGAAAAATAAAAAACTGAAATATCTTGCTTGCATAAGTATTCAACCCCCACACATTAATATTTGGTAGAGCCACCTTTCACTGCAATAACAGCCTTTTGGGGTAAGTATGTACGTATGTAATAAAAGTCTTTTGGGGTAAGTATGTACCAGCTTTGCACACAGTGTCGGAGTGATTTTGGCCCGTTCTTCTTGGCAGATTTGCTCCAGGTTGTTCAGGTTGGTTGGACAACGCTTGTGGACCACAATTTTCAAATAGTGCCACAGATTCTCAATGGAATTGAGATCAGTACTTTGACTGGGCCACTGTAGGACATTCACCCTTTTGTTCTTGAGCCACTCCAATGTTGCTTTGGCCTTGTGCTTGGGATCATTGTCCTGCTGAAAGGTGAATTTCCTCCCAAGCTTCAGTTTTTTAGCGGACTGAAGCAGGTTCTCTTGCAGTATTTCCCTGTATTTTGCTCCATCCATTCTTCCTTCAATTTTAACAAGATGCCCAGTCCCTGCTGATGAGAAGCATCCCCACAGCATGATGCTGCCACCACCATACTTCACTGTAGGGATGGTGTGTCTTGAGGCATGGGCAGTGTTAGGTTTGCGCCACACATAGCGCTTTGAGTTTTGGCCAAAAAGCTCTATCTTGGTCTCATCTGACCAAAAAACCTTTTCCCACATCGCAGCTGGGTCACTCTCATGCTTTCTGGCAAACTCCAGATGTACTTTCAGATGGTACTTTTTGAGTAACGGCTTCTTTCTTGCCACCCTCCCATACAGACCAGTGTTATGCAGAGCTCTTGATATGGTTGACTGGTGCACCATTACTCCACTCCCAGCCACTGAACTCTGTAGCTCCTTCAAAGCGATTGTTGGTCTCTCTGTGGCTTCTCTCACAAGTCTCCTTCTTGTTTGAACGCTGAGTTTTGAGGGACGGCCTTTTCTTGGCAGTGCCTGGGTGGTGTGATGCAGCTTCCACTTCCTGATTATTGATCCAACTGTGCTCACTGGGATATCCAAACACTTGGATATTATTTTGTACCCTTTCCCTAATCTATGCATTTGTATTACTTTATCTCTAACTTCTGTAGAATGCTCTTTGGTCTTCATTTTCCTTCAGATTCACAGCCTGACCAATGATCCTTCAACAGTGGGGTTTTTATCCAGAAAATGTGACAGCAACTTTAATGGTTCACAGGTGGAGGCCAATGGTAAGGTAATTGTGTCCTCGTTAGGGTAATTTCTTTCATCGGTGTAAACTGGGAGCTTCCACAGCACAGGGGTTGAATACTTATGCAAGCAAGATATTTCAGTTTTTTATTTTTCTTAAAAATATTTCCCAACTAAAACCAATGTCACCTTACAATAATTGATTTTGAGTTTCAGTGTTTTAAAATAAAATATCAAACAGAACGAAATTTCAATGTACCATTTGTAATTCAGTAATATGAGAGAATTGGTCAGGGGTCTGAATACTTTTGCAAGGCACTGTATATATATGAGCCTCTATTTAAAAGTTTTAGGCAGCAAAAAGTAAACAAACCAAAGTGTAAACAGTAACTTTTTTCCCCTTCACTTTTGGCCATTTCCACATTTGTTTTATTTGAAGTGTTTAAATAAATAAATTTCAGTTTTCATGCTTGTTCAGCTACAAAAGGCACAAGTAAACCTCATGTTATTACTTTATGAAAAAGTGTTGATGGCCATGGTTTACTGTGAAGAAACGGCAAAGGCAAGGAATGAAAAAAAGTTAAAAATAAATAAAATGCGGTGTCAACTTTATGTACTATTTATTTCGGGAATAAACAAAACAACGTTTAACTTGAGCTGTTATTTGGCATCCTTTGTTTTAATTCACTGGGTAAAGTAAGTCCTACACAACTTATTCTTTACTCCTGGGATATTTTTTATTTTAACGTGTTACATATTGGAAGGTCTTGCTGTAAAATAAAGGCGCACACACACACACACAGGGCCACGGTCACGCCCCGTGCCCCTGCTGCTATGCTGTCTCTGCCTGCATTAGAATTGCTTTTATTACTTTTTGAAAAAGGCAAGTGTAACAACAAAGTGCTGGATTGCACTGGATTGCGCTTCCCCTTCATGCTGTGATTTTGAAGGGAGTTTGATCTGAGCACTGGGGGAATGCCATTAGCGCTGACCAATGAAGAAAGAGCGGTGCCTGTCGATCCCACTACAAAAAGGGAAGCGAGTGGAGAAGGAGCGAGAGATCGAGTGAGTGGTGAAGGAGCGAGGGAGAGAAAAAACACACTTTTTCCAATGTTCTATATATTTCTTATATTTTAAAATAAACAATAAATGATAGAGCTGTACTAACTGATTTGTAAGATGCCTTCATTAACTTTAGGGCTGCTCTGCAATATACAAAAGTTGATCATACTTCATAATGTCAAGAAGTAATTTCTTCTGAAGTGTTTTACATTTGCATATGCACCTAATCACCAGCCTTGTAGTGTCTTTTGGAGTTTGTGTATGTTTCAAACTCCACAAAAGAACATATTCACTTAAAACAATCCATGATCTGAAATACATTATTTCACACAGGTATGAAGTATGGGCTTTATATTACTTAAGGAAACAGTTTTTGTTTGTGAGAATTTTTCAGAGCAGCATTACAATGTATGAAGCCTGTAGTATCACTTTGTAGTATCATTCTGCTTGTGCAGTGTCACTTTGTAGTATCATTCTGCTTGTTCAGTGTCACTGTGTAGTATCATTCTGCCTGTGCAGTGTCACTTTGTAGTATCATTCTGCCTGTGCAGTGTCACTTTGTAGTATCATTCTGCCTGTGCAGTGTCACTTTGTAGTATCATTCTGCTTGTTCAGTGTCACTGTGTAGTATCATTCTGCCTGTGCAGTGTCACTTTGTAGTATCATTCTGCCTGTGCAGTGTCACTGTGTAGTATCATTCTGCCTGTGCAGCGTTACTTTGGAGATGTCCTAAAGCTGTATTGGAAAGACGTAATTGACACCTGAGCTTTAGTGATGCTGTGCAAAGTTCACCCTCTCGAACGATGCATTGGATTAGCACATATCTGATTTTATAATGATGTGTCAGATCACAAAGCTACATATTCACTGAATGATGTATTGGATTAGCACATATCTGATTTTATAATGATGTGTCAGATCACAAAGCTACATATTCACTGAATGATGTATTGGATTAGCACATATCTGATTTTATAATGATGTGTCAGATCACCAAACTATATTATACATTGAATGATGTATTGTATTAGCACATATCTGATTTTATAACGATGTGTGCAGATCACAAAGCTACGTATTCACTGAATGATGTATTGGATTAGCACATATCTGATTTTATAACGATGTGTGCAGATCACAAAGCTACGTATTCACTGATCTGTCAAACAGACAGTATTTTATGCAGTTGGCAAATGGGGGCACCCTGGTAAGATGTTACTGACATTTTGTAAAACTGTTGTATACAAAAATAGCCAAGTTTTGAAATCTAAAGACTTCAACTTTTCGAATGCGGTATTGGATTAACACATCAGTGAATTTATAACGATGTATGTAGTACATAAAGTTACACAACTTTATTGATCAACTATTGCATGACCTAACTTACATGCCAGCATGATATGTCAAAAACAGTGTTATAAGTACCTCCAAATGAGTGGAAATGAGTGACAGGACCCTCTCAGTGGTGTATTCATACATGCAGTGACTGTCACAAACACAGGTGTACATTTAATATACATTGAAAAACAAACCCTGCATTTTTTTTTGTTACGTTCCAATGTATTTTACACTGGGAAGAACTTTTTAAAGAGTGTGGGATGTCGAGGATTTGTGGCACACTCTACAACCCGGTTTCTCAGAGACGGATTCAGTGCCAAGAGTTGCGTCACACAGTGAAGAACTTATCTGAAGCAGCATAGAGGATCAGCAACTGGCTGTGGTTGAGACGGAAAGATTCTGGCTGGGGATCTCAAGCACAATAGAATGGAAAGCTGATGTACGGGTAAGTAAGCTGGGCTGAGTTGAGTGGGGGACGGAGGGGAGTGATGCTGGGACACCAGAATCACTGTCGAGCCCTCTTGAGGTGTCATGGGCTAGTCGACGAAACACCGAGGATGGAAGGTGCCCACTTGAAGACCCCAGAGATGTACCCTACTTAGCTCAATCCAGATGGTTGTCATGCTGATGCACTGGGGAGACCGCACATCCCCGGAGCCAGCATCGCAGCCGTTGTGTGTGCTGATGTGCTAGGGAGGCAATAAGCTGATCCCTGGAGCCAGCATTACACTTCAGCCATCAACACCAGACAGAAGGATATCTACATCATCATATGGAAGGAAGCTCAAATGGATGGAGACACAGATGGATCACATTAGTTTACTGTAAAGCTACGTTTTAGTTGGTGCTTATCTTGGCGAGCAGAGTTCAAATCAGCATGACGTTTTAACATCTACTCTCGTGTAATGGAAATCATTATTATTATTATTATTATTATTATTATTATTATTATTATTATTATTATTATTATTTATTAAAGTAACTGATTTAATTGTGCCATCTGAGTTAAACGTTTTGAAATACTTCAAGTGCTAGTAACATGAGTTAGTCTGTGCATTGGCAGTCAGTTGGAATGTAATTTAATGAAATGTAAAAGGTTAACGGTTTACAATGTACCATTATTGATTTATTATTTTTAGGACAGCTCCAGTGTCACTACACCCCGGCTTCATAAGCTTTAGTGCTGATCTGAAATATTAAAGGGTTCTAAAAGACCAGCAGCAAAATAATACTTGGATATTTACATTTAAATTACTTCCAGCAAATGATCCTACCGGCTTCATACATATCAATGCTACTCTGAAAAGCTGTTCCTTAAATAATATAACACCCATATTTCATATCTGTGTGAAATAATGTATTCCAGATCATGGACTTTTTAAGAGAATATTTTCTTCAAAAATCTGCTAAATATGACACGCCTGCATTGACTTGCAATAGAAACATTTCTCCAGAGCTCTCCTTCTATCCCATAATCCTTTGCACGCAGTGTGATGGTAGTAAAGGAGTCGAGTATCTTGGTATATAGAATATCTTTGTTTGAGACAGTATCATGACCCAGAAGACACTGCTGGGGTGACTGAGGAAGTAAATCTATAACAGACTTCCTGGAGGGCAAGACAAGCAAACAGACCTTACCAGCTGTCTGTTTTAAAATGCAAATACATGTGTGCTAGAACAGCACATTGCCTGACCTATGCAGCTTACAATGGGTAATATTCATGGGATTATTTTAACAAACAGTGGCACACTTGTAAGAGCAAGGCTGAATTTATTTAGCAAGTTCTGAATAAAAAGGAGAGATAAAGATGCGTGGTGTACTTACGCCTGCAGCAGAACGGATTTGGGAACATAGCCATCTGCAAGAGACAAAGAGCGATTCATTAAATAGCCTAGGTGGATTTCAAACTGGAGGTGGACCCCCTGAGGGGCTCCTAGTAACAGCACTGGAACGGATGCAATGTGTTTTATTCAAACATCATATATTTACATATTATCACACTATCATTTCCACACAAACCACATACTAAGCTTTACACAAATGGGCAGAAACGTGGCAAATTCAATGTAATATCAACAAATGTAAAGTGCAGGTCACAAAAATGTAGGATCCCAATACAAAGTGGGGGTGTGTGTATACAACTAGAACAGGCTGACCACGAGAACAACCTCATTGTTGCACAGCTGCAAAGGAACCAGGACCAGGGGACACAGGTCGAAATGAAATGGAGATAGACTGACAGAAGGAAGAAACACTTCTTCACACAAAGTGTTGGGAGTATGGATGATACTCACTTTCCAATTCATTCTCTTAAGGAGTTTCAGGTACTATACAACCACATATTATAAGAAATGATTTACCTTTCTTTAAACACTTTGGTATAAAATCATTTGAATTTCACTTTGCTTGTTTCCTAAGAAATGTGTCATGTCTGCAGTGAATTATGGGATTGTAGTCCTGGGCAAGACTTGACAAAAAAAAACTCGATGAAGAAATATATATCCCAGTTTACACAGCTAGTAAGGTAGGTCTAAGGAAAGTTCCTGTGTATAGCCTGGACAAATCTGATGCATTTGTTGTTTCCTGACACATTTCCATTGTCAGTTAATGTCATGGTAGTAAAAAAGCCGGCGCCAGGGTGAAAGGGAGATTCCAAACAGCTTTTAAATCACTCGGTGAAGAACTTAACTGCTATAAACTGGCATGTAAAGGTGAGGGAAAAGCAGCTTTAATTAATAGGCATGTTTGGATTAATTTAATACCTGTGGAAAAAAACTTCTTAAGGGAATTACTCAAAAAATACAAGCATCGGCACATCCCTAATAAGTAGTCAAGTAGACAAAGGTTTTGCTAGTGCCTATTACTTGACTTACAGCACTCCGATTGCGCATGATGAACTTCTGGATGAAATACATACATTTTCCTTGCTTGTTGCGACAGATGGCTTTCTTGTCATTGACCAGCTTAATGACATCCAGGATCTCTCCTCTGATCAGGGCAAGTCCTTCCCTCCAGTCTTCTTGATGTTTGCATTGGGGTCAACCATCATCTGGTACTGGACTTCAATTGGCCCTTCATACTGACAGGAAAGAACAAAGGTCAGTGACTTCACTTCACTGGGAACAGGAAGCTGCCAGCTAGGACACTGGTTTAGAGGCCGCTCTTTCTGTGTTTATAGTCCCACTAACTAAAGTTTAAAGTACACTGTGCTAATAAAATAAATGGAAAAGAGTGCAAGAGACATTCACCAGTGTAATAGTTTACAAATGTAAGAAAAAAATACCATTCAAAATCAAATAAATGTTTAACATAATGTGATCATCTTTCATAAAAAAAAAATGAAGATCTCTCAAGTGACGGTGATACATATTAAATAAGATTTTACTGGAATTATTTTGTTTGCTATATGTACTTTAAGGACTAATAACTAATGTCCATTTTCTTACCTCTTACTAGAGTGGCATTAAGACAAAAAAGACAGAGTGTTTAAAAGGGACCAAGAACAAAGTACACAGAAAGAGTACTTGGAACTACAAACACAAGTCAAAAAAGAAGTTAGAAAGGCCAAGAGAGAAATCGAAATGAGCATTGCCAAGAGGCTGAAACCAATTCCAAAAGGTTTTCCAGTATTATAACAGCAAAAGAACATTCAAGGACAAAGTAAAATGTCTAAGAGATACAAATGGCAAAATCATAGCTGAAGAGATAAAAATAGCAAATATAATAAATGATTACTTTACAGCAATATGAAATCAAAATCATTCATTTCCATCAGCAGCAGATCGTTTTCATTTAGGAATCTGTCAGCCGGGAGGCTGAGAACTCAGTATCTCTACACTGATGGAAATGACCTCATAAGCACCTAATGCTAGAAAAGGCAGAATATGAAGGCTTCTAATATTGGCACCCTACTCTTAGTATACCATAATTGTACTTGCTAGAACCGAAGTCATTGTATTTTATCTTGCTCTTAATTGTATTAATACTTGTACTGTGATTCTTGAAATGTATTTTTGTTTACGACTGTAAGTCGCCCTGGATAAGGGTGTCTGCTAAGAAATAAACAATAATAATAATAATAATAATAATAATAATAATAATAATAATAATAATAATAATAATAATAATACAGGGTAACAGATTAAGGACAGCAACCTAGTAAATTTAATCACTTTTTAATAAAACAAAAAAACAAAATAACAAACTTATTTAATTTTAAGTATTCATTCATGACAAACGTATTGGCACCCCTGCTTTAGTATTTCATGTGTCCTCCTTTTTCTTTTATTATGGCTTTCAGACATTATGATAATTCTTAACCATTCTGTCTTGCATATTTCCTTCAGCTCGACAGATTGGATACTCAATGCTTGGCTACAGATTTTTTCAGATCAGTCCAACGCATTTCTATTGGATTGAGATCTGGTGATTGTGAAGGCCATTCCAGAACATTTATCTTTGTTTTCTTCAAGACAGAATTCGGAGTTGACTTAGCTGTATGCTTTGGGTCGTTGTCGTGTTGGAAGATAAACTCTCTGCCAATCAGCCTTCGAGCAGATGGAATCATTGTACTGTGTAGAATGTTTTGATCCATGGCTGCATTCATTCGATCTTCAATCACATGAATGTCTCCATTCTCTGAACTGCTAAAACACCCCATATCATGATCACACCACCTCCATGTTTAACTGTAGGTACAAGGTTTTCTCCACTGACAGAGGGCGGAAAAATGACGGAAATGCATTGCCACTCGGGTGATAATATCGTTTCGCGTTTCTCAATGTTTTCTCTTGTCAGCTGTCAGGTCAGCGCCCCTAGCATAGTCTGAAGATTGCATGCGCCTCTGCACTAGAAAAGGGAATGTGTCACTTCCTTAGCAACGGTCTTAACGACCACGAAACTGGTTCTACACAAATCAACAACATGGCGTCTCCAGTTCTTTATTAAGCCATATCTGTGTCGTTCACTTCCCCTCCAGTGTGCACGATTGTTTATTTATTTAGGAATAGCACTACTACAAACGTTTATTTAGAGTCTGAAATGCAAATGCATGTTTCATAACACGTATTATAAGCACCTCTGTAATATATATATATATATATATATATATATATATATATATATATATATATATATATACAAGGATACTATAGAGATATTAAAGGATTGTGTAAGGGTTAATCTGGCTGCTAAATTAATCATATTTATTGTTTACAGCGACATTTCTAAAATTCCACAAATGCGTGCAGTTACTGATCAAGTTTTCATTTGATCAGAAAAAAATTATTTAATCTGCCTTATTATAAACACATAGCTTGATCTCTGCTATGGAGTCAAAAACTAAACTCCAGGTCTGACTAACAAAAAATGACCATACCTAAAATAAACTCATGATCATTGATTGGTTCTGAACATGTGAGGATTGAATATAATCGTAAAGGCAGGAAATCTAACCTTGCATTTAACAAGTTTCTTTCCGTTTTAAGTAATATCTTGTTCCCTTCAAACACCTTAAAGGAGAGATTCGGATCCAGTTACGGCTTTCCTTTTCTTCAAACATAATGTGGTCCATTTTATTTTAGTCTCATTGGACCAGAGAATGTTGCTGAAGAATGCTTTAGATTCCCGTTCATATTTCTTGGCAAATTTCTTGACTGTTTGAAAGTGGTTTGCAGTGAGGTCTGTGTGTATACAACTCTTCTGTGTTCAGATACAGTGAGGTCTGTGTGTATACAACTCCTCTGTGTTCAGATACAGTGAGGTCTGTGTGTATACAACTCTTCTGTGTTCAGGTGCCTTGTACAGTTCCTTCCGTAACGGTTATGCCTGATGCTTCTGAATCTTTCTTGAAGTCCTTGGCTGTTTATCGTGGATAGCTGTCGGATGATTCTCCTACCTGCTGTACCCATCATTTTCTTTGGATGTCCACTTTTCAAGCGCTTCAGTTGAATTTCCTTTGTGGTACTTCTTGATTATTGCTCTGATTGTGGATTTTGGTATTCCAGATTTCTCTGATACTGTTCTGTAGCCATTTTCTTCTGCTGTGTTGCCAAACATTCTTCTTCAACAGATGTTGGAAATATATTTTTCTGGCTATTGACTTTATAACAGACTTGTAGTCGAGTCCGAGTCCCGAGTCCCGAGTGTCGAGTCCGAGTCCCTATCATTCGAGTCCAAGTCCGAGTCACGGGTCCTTGACTTGAGTCTCGAGTCCGTCCGAGTCCTTGAAACAAACTCAAACCAATTTTAATTAAACGAGTGGCAAGTGGGGAACAGTTTACCTAACGAACGTTGTCTGATAATAAAAAATAAAAATAAAAAGATGATTTCGATTTATTTTTTTAGCTAGATTATTCGATTTGCATGCCTTTTTCAACTTGTCGGTCACTGTCTTCTTTTGTTTTGTTTTGGAATTGGAATACTGTTTGAATGTACCTGAAGCTTATAGACAAGCTTCAAGTTCAAGTTTGTGGATGTTGTTTTTCACTTTGATTCTGCCGTGATGTCAGAAAGTGGTATTTTGTCAGATTGAAAGTGGTACATTGTCAAATTTTGGTACAGGTGCAATCAATTGCGATCTGGTGGGTGTTTTCCTATTGTCAAAAAGAGGTACATTTACCATTAATTACACATTATTTTTGCAAACTTAAACTGAACGGACAATCATTTTTCTAAAAAGAAAAACAATTCACGACAAACAAGACAAAATGAGAAGTCCACCGCAAAGCTGCAGAAGTAAAAAAAACCCAATGCATTGCATACGATAAATATTCACATATTATTTTCTTAATGGTGGAAAAAATATGATACATTACATTAAAAACGATGTAAACGACTGGAAAATATGATAAATTCAATTAAAAAGATGTAAAAGACCGAAAACAGCATAACATACCAGATTTGAATGGGCGTTCCCTGCTTTCTTAGAGGAAGTTGTTTAGTAATGTGTGAGCAAGCGCAGTGTGCTGAGTACCACTTTTAACACATACCTGAAAACTACACTACACCGGTAAGAAATTAAAGTTACTTTCACCTCTGACGATAACATCTACTTGACTTCAATTTGGGTAAAATCTGCTAATCTGATTTAGACATTGCCAGAACTGTATATATACTGTGTTGTTCTTAAATAATACATTTAGTATTATTTGTATTATTTGTTTTGAAAAACAGAAACGTTATGTTTCACTTTCATTGCATTGGCACTTTTATTAAGTCTGTAATACAACGATGCATTTATGAGATTGTGCTTCAGTTCAATTGATTTCAGATCATGTATTTTTTATCTTTTCTTAATGCAATACAAAAATTTCAGTTCACACAGACTGATTTCTAGGTTGAAGCTGCACAGCGTATTGTTAATGTGCTTTTCCTTCATCCATAATAAATGATTTTCATTTTGGTAAATTAAGTGGTATTAAGTTATTCTGTCATTATTTTGCTGTCAATTAGTCCTTATGTCATATCAGTCTGATATGTGCCTGTTTGATGGTAAGCAATTTTCGATTTGAGACTTTAGTGTCTAGGTTTACACTGAATTTGCCAGGTGAATTCATTGATGTTGCTTGCAAACAGTGATGGCGTGCGCTGGAAACGAGTGGAGATTAGAAGCAAAGCACAGAATATTTAATCACACAGCAACTTTCTGATATGAATTAAAGTTGATTAAGTTGACAAAGTATGATTATAACTTATATGATTATTCTTTTTCATTCAGTTTTGTTTTCGCTAAACTCAAAATTATTAAGGTGACCAATGTTCTATTGTTTTCAGCAAAACAAATAAATTATATTCCAGAGATTCAGGGAGCTCAGCAAAATCAAATTACATATTTTTGAAGAATGCAGTTTTAGAAATGTATTTCTACAGTGCTTCTACAATGCTGACATTAGTTATTCCTTATAAAACTTAATGTAAAAGAGAAATAAAAAAAACGTGGTCTGCGATGGTTGCAGATGGATTTGTAGCTGGTCTGGGGGTGTTTTTACGCTACAACCTAAGCTGCGTGTTTGTTAAACAAGTCCATTGTGAGCTGCCGGGCATGCAACAATTGGATAGAGCATGGCGCCGTGCTGATCACAGGAGGAGTCTGGCAGTACAAAGGGGCAGTGCCAGTGTTATTGTATTGAACTCGTGGTATAGTAACAAGAGCTTTAGTAGCAAGTGATTTTCAAACGAAATGTGTTAATTAAATCAATCCGTTAATGCTTTGAAATTGAGTCAATGAGGTTGTTAATTAACGCATTTCTCATTAAAAGCTTAATTGTCGCAGGTCACCGACATCAATTCCTGTCTCAACGACTAGATAAGGGGAACTCGTTAATCAAAATGTATGTTAATGAGATCAAGAAAAATGTATGGAAGCATAATTGGCTGTTATGGAAACTAGTGTACAGGGAGGCGTCTCCCACCAGCGAGCAGCAGCCAAATGGAAATAAAAAATAATAGGAATATCTATGTTGTGCATAGAAATCAGTGCCTACACAAAAAACAAAGACCATTCAGCTCACCTTAAACTTTTTCCTGAACTCCTTTTCCTCCTTCTCTTCCATCTTGCTCCTCCTTGGGTCCAGGCTAGAAGATGAACAGTACAGTTAGAAGCAGAAGAGGCTGATTCCTTAGAAAGCTGTCTAAACATATACACATCTTGCAATAGTATAAAAGGCTAAAATTGCAATTCAAAATCCAGATACGGGGTAAATATGTATGTGTTAACCTCAAAACAGCTCAACTGTCACCTTTAATATACAGTCACACATCCAAACAGTTATACTAAACTTCAGTATCTTGGTGTATATTACATACAAAACATGTTCATAATGTAAAAAAAAAAAAAAGTTCCCAGAAGGTAGGTACCTACATTTAATTATTATTTTTTAAATATAAATTTGGAATCAGCAATTATTTTTCTCATTTTCTTCCCAATTTGGAAAGTCCAATTATTTTTTATTTCAACCCGGCTCACCGCTGCCACCCCGTGCTGATTCGGAGAGACGAAGACAGACACACGCTTCCTATGAAACATGTGCCGTCAGCCGTCAGGCAGGCCCGCAGACACCTGGCCAGTCTACAGGGGTCGCTGGTGCGCTGTGAGCCGAGGACACCCTGGTCAACCTAAGCCCTCCCCACCCGGGCGCTCGACCAATTGTGCACCGCCCCTCGGAACTCCTGTCCATGGTTGACAGTGGAATAGCCTGGACTCGAACCAGTGCCCTCCAGGCTATAGGGCATCCTGCACTCCACGCTGAGCACCTTTACTTGATGCGCCACTCGGGAGCCCCTAATTCTTTAAAAAAAAAAAAGGCTAATACTGAAAAGATAAAAAATAAATAAATAGAATTTATGTCTGGCATACTGAAGCCGTACCCTTTTAAAGAAGGCCGCAATTCCATTGTTAAAACTGACCTAGTTATTTCTATGTGCCTGTTCAATTTGTTATCAACACAGATACTGTTTTGTCATTTAACAGGCAAAGAAGATTTTCATTTTCAGATATTAGAAAATTAAGAAAGAGTCTGGAATAAACTTCTAGTTTCTAGTTATTAAAAAAAACTGAATGGATTTGAAACTAGAAGATTTTCTTGTTATTTTTAAATTGACTTCCACCCACCAGTTGAAAACGTTTTGAAAAATAATTCAGAAATTCGACAAAGGTATTGAATAAATACATCAGGAAACACATTTATTTGTACAATCTGTAAAATGTGTCTACTACCAGCCATGTTACTGTGTACACAGTTTAAAATGGGTCATTCCACGCCAACTCAACCAGAAAAGGGGCATTCTTTTCCCCGACCATCTCAGATTTTGCTGGAAAAATTCACCTGGGGATTTCATGCCCGCTGAGTTAAAAATGCTAATCTTCCTTTTTTTTCAATATCCCCTTCGAGCTGTGACCTGGCAAAGGTAAACCTAAAGTGAAAAAGTGACCCTGACCAGAAAAATCACCTTGTTCGACTCAGTAATGAATAGGGCTTTCCCTAACTCACTTTTGGCAGACGAGGGGTATGGCGAGTTTTATTTGAACTTCAGCCCAACCATTTACCCTGTAGGGATGTGGTCCTAAAATGTTAGTATTGCTGTAAGAACCTTAGGGACCACTCTTCCGAATTTTGTGAAACACTTTTGGTTTCAAGTCCCCACACTGGTCATTAACACCCTCTGAAATTTGAATTGTGGGTATTTCTACCAAGTTTAAGTTGAAATAACTCATGTGGGGGCTCCAAAAAATCAACCAAAGATATTTTTGGATAGATGTTGATGAGAGTTGCAAGAATCAAGCAAAACATTTTGGTATCCACAGATTTTGGATTTTTGAAGTTGCATTTGTCATGCATTCAAGCACTGCTTATGGCCACTTTGGTGAGGCTAAAGTACCACATAGACCTAACCGAACTGGCGTTACTCTTCAATTTTGCATTGTATGGGGTTAGATCTAGAGTAGAAAGTGACAGGGTGTGCTCCAGAGGCACTAGCTTGGAGCTGAGGGATTATGAACTTGCGTGTGGAACTTAGATTTCTTTGTTACAGTGACAAATTTGAAATTACCAAAACCTCAATTAGATGTGTTTTAAAAACTACAAACTGATAAAAAACCACAAAGAATAGATTACTATGGTAAACTTAAGGAACTAGGGGGTTAACAACTTCCGGTATCACTAGAATTTCACGTCTACTCCTAATGGAACCAAACAAAAATCTCTTATGACAAGTATATAATTACGCAGAAAGGAAAGGATATTAAACATTTTAAAAGTTGCATGCAAAGTGTGGTTGGCTAACAACTGCCATAGAAACCACACATCACAAAGTTCAGTAATCATCAAATTTTAAATGATTGCGAGCGTGAACTGGAGCGGGGAGCAAGATTTTCTTCACAATGTTCTTCTCTTTCCTTGTGGTTTTTATAGGGTGTGGTGCCTACCTAGGGGATAATTGGCTGATTGGCCAACCATTCATGAGAAAGCCATTTGCTGCATTCTCATGCTGGCCAATCAGTCAATTAAGCCTCCTGGGCAGGCACACCTGAAAGTCTTTGAGTTCAAGTCTTCAGTGGCAGGGAACCTCTACCTTGCCACAATAGGCCAAGTCCTATTTCATCAGGATGTGTCAGTTGCCAGTATGCATGGTGCCAGGACACTGGAGCACTGCATGGAGCAGTATTCAAAACCACATGGCAACATGTCAAGATGGCGAAAGGCTTTTTTTAACACCAGACCTCACAGCCAAAGGAAATTTTGAGATTGTAAACCTCATATGGTACGGTAAGCATGTGATAAAGATCATGAAATGGTTAACCTCCCAAGCACTTAAAGATTTGCCAAGATATCAATTTTCTGTGTTTTCTATCAGTTTGTAGTTTTAAAACGCATCTAATTGAGGTTTTGGTAATTTCAAATGTGTCACTGTAACAAAGAAATCTAAGTTCCACACGCAAGTTCATAATCCCTCAGCTCCAAGCTAGTGCCTCTGGAGCACACCCTGTCACTTTCTACTCTAGATCTAACCCCAGACAATGCAAAATTGAAGAGTAACGCCAGTTCATTTAGGACTATGTGGTACTTTAGCCTCACCAAAGTGGTCATAAGCAATGCTTGAATGCATGACAAATGCAACTTCAAAAATCCATAATCCGGATACCAAAATGTTTTGCTTGACTCTTGTAGCTCTCATCAACGTCTATCCAAAACTGTCTTTGGTTGATTTTTGGAGCCCCCACATAAGTTATTTCAACCTAAACTTGGTAGAAATACCCACAATTCAAATTTCAGAGGGTGTTAATGACCAGTGTGGGGACTTGAAACCAAAAGTGTTCCACAAAATTCGGAAGAGTGGTCCCTAAGGTTCTTACAGCAATACTGACATTTTAGGACCTGCATCCCCTACAGGGTAAAGGGTTGGACTGAAGTTCATATAAAACTCGTCACTTACCCCTCTTCTGGCAACTTGCCAAAAGTGAGTTAGGTGCTCCTGGTATTTTTTCTCTAAAGTCCTATTCATTACAAGTTGAACAAGGTGATACACATGATGGTAGCGTCTAAGCTGAGCCCTGGGTGATTTCTGGTCAGGGTCACTTTTTCACTTTAGGTTGACCTTTGCCAGGTCCCAGCTCAAAGGGGAAATAAAAACATAAAAATAAAAATCAGCATTTCTGAACTCAGTGGGCCCAGAAACCCCCAGGTGAATTTTTCTAGCAAAATGTGAGACAGTCGGGCAACGGCTCTGGTTGAGTTGGTATGGAATGAGCCAAATGTGTGTACTACCAACCATGTTACCGTGTACAGTTTAAAATGTGTGTACTACCAACCATGTTACTGTGTACACAGTTTAAAATGTGTGTACTACCAGCCATGTTCCCGTGTACACAGTTTAAAATGTGTGTACTACCAGCCATGTACTGTGTACACAGTTTAAAATGTGTGTACTACCAGCCATGTTCCCGTGTACACAGTTTAAAATGTGTGTACTACCAGCCATGTTCCCTTGTACACAGTTTAAAATGTGTGTACTACCAACCATGTTACCGTGTACAGTTTAAAATGTGTGTACTACCAGCCATGTTCCCGTGTACACAGTTTAAAATGTGTGTACTACCAGCCATGTACTGTGTACACAGTTTAAAATGTGTGTACTACCAGCCATGTTCCCGTGCACACAGTTTAAAATGTGTGTACTACCAGCCATGTTACTGTGTACACAGTTTAAAATGTGTGTACTACCAGCGATGTTACTGTGTACAGTTTGGTGCCCTGAGAACTAACATGTGTTGTTATTGTGTTGATGCGCCCATCGAAATAAATAAAAGGACTATTTCTCCTGTCTTACAAACATTTTTTTTCAATCAGGAAGTGTGACTCATGTGCCTTACCAGATTTCAGGAGGTGGGGGAGGGAATTCCTCTGGGATTGCTTCGACATCGTCGTAAACGTCCTCTGAAAAGAAACACCTGCGTTACCAGGGAGACCACGAGTTCAAAGGCTGGGCCTCAGGGAATATTTATAGGTATGATAGTTCAGCAACAATAAGTTGCTGTGATGCACTGCACTGCTCTTGCAAAGTAAACACATTCTCAGAACCTTGGACGGCTGGGCGGGGCAATCGTTGCTAAAGGTAATATTCAAAACAAGCAGAAATCAACGCAGAAAAAAGAAACATGGATTTTACTCTTGTTCAGTCCTGTGACAAAAAAATAATGCACATAGTTTTAATTTAATGTAATTTTATTTAAATTAATAAATCTTGGAGTTGGAGGACATGACTGCAATTTCTGTAAAGAATTACATCAGAGGAAAAACTGCACTTTACTGCAAAGTTTAGTAAAGGAAACTTGAGTGTTTTATATATATAGTGCTG
Organism: Acipenser oxyrinchus oxyrinchus; assembly: GCA_030684275.1. Classification (NCBI taxonomy): domain Eukaryota; kingdom Metazoa; phylum Chordata; class Actinopteri; order Acipenseriformes; family Acipenseridae; genus Acipenser; species Acipenser oxyrinchus. The sequence continues at coordinate 85,549 of JAGXEW010000386.1, forward strand.
TGAAAAAGTATTTGCCCCGTCTGATTTTCTGCATTTTGCACATTTTTCACATTGTATTTGGTCAGATTTTTTGTGGGTTGTAGTAGTATATAGAGAGAGTCTGAGAGAAAAATGACACCAAAGTTTGGTGCTTCTTTCATTTGTTTGGTGTGCAAGGTAATCAAATAGGCAATCTTCAGGTGTGAAAAAGTTATTGCCCCCTAGTTAACCCAACCCAATTAAAGGGATAATTAGGGTCAGCTGTTTGAGTACTTTGGTTAACAACCAGGCCTGATTTGGGCCAGCCCTGCCCAATATAAATCTGACTAACTTTGGCCCTTACCATCAGAGTGAAGTTGTCAGCACACAGGTTCTAGAGGCACATCATGCCACGAACAAAAGATATTCCTGAAGACCTCGGGAAAAAAGTTGTTGATGCCTATTAGTCTGGAAAGGGTTACAAAGCCATTTCTAAGGCTCTGGGGCTCGACCGAACCACAGTCAGAGCCATATCGAGCCATAATGGAGAAAGTTTGGGACAGTAGTGAATCTTCCCAGGAGTGGCCGTCCTGCCAAAATCTCCAAGAGCAAAGCGTAAAATCATCCAGGAAGTCACAAAGAACCCTAGAACAACATCCAGGGATCTGCAGGCCTCTCTCGCCTCGGCTAAAGTCAGTGTTCATGACTCCACCATCAGAAAGACACTGGGCAAAATGGGATTCATGGCAGAGTAGCAAGGCGGAAACCATTGCTCACTAAGAAGAACATGAATGCTCATCTCAAGTTTGCCAAAAAGCACCTGGATGATCCTCAAGAGTTCTGGAACAATGTTCTATGGACAGATGAGTCAAAAGTGGAACTTTTGGCCGACATGGGCCCTGTTATGTCTGGCGAAAAGCAAACACTGCATTCCACAGTAAGAACCTTATACCAACGGTCAAGCATGGTGGTGGTAGTGTCATGGTTTGGGGATGCTTTGCTGCATCAGGACCTGGACGCCTTGCCATCATTGAAGGAACCATGAATTCTGTCCTGTATCAGAGAATTCTACAGGAGAATGTCAGGCCATCCATCCGTGATCTGAAGCTGAAGCGCAGCTGGGTCATGCAACAAGACAATGATCCGAAACACACAAGCAAGTCTACATCAGAATGGTTGAAGAACAAGAAATTTAAAGTTTTGGAATGGCCTAGTCAAAGTCCAGACCTAAACCCCATTGAGATGTTGTGGCAGGACCTGAAATGAGCAGTTCATGCTCGAAAACTCACAAATGTCACTGAGATGAAGCAGTTCTGCATGGAGGAGTGGGCCAAAATTCCTCCACGGTGCTGTGAGAGACTAATCAATAACTACAGAAAGCGTTTGGTTGCAGTTATTGCTGCTAAAGGTAGCGTAACAAGTTATTGAGTCTAAGGGGCGATTACTTTATCACACGGGGCATTGGGTGTTGCATAACTTTCTTTAATAAATAAATGAAATATGTATAATTTTTTGTGTTATTTGTTCACTAAGGGTCCCTTTTATTTAATATTAGGTTTTGGTTGAAGATCTGAAAACATTCAGTGTCAAAAATATGCAAAAATGCAGAAAATCAGACGAGGGCAAATACTTTTTCACGGCACTGTATATATATAATGATTTTAATGGTAAAACATCTGAAAAGGTGAAACCTGCACAAAACAAAGGAAAGCAATAACAACAATAGTAAATTTTCATACCTATAAATATTCACTTTAATGGTTAGAGCTGAAGACTGGGAGGCAGCAGTATATATATCTGCATATTCACTTTAATGGTTAGAGCTGAAGACTGGGAGGCAGCAGTATATATATATCTGCATATTCACTTTAATGGTTAGAGCTGAAGACTGGGAGGCAGCAGTATATATATATATCTGCATATTCACTTTAATGGTTAGAGCTGTAGACTGGGAGGCAGCAGTATATATATATCTGCATATTCTCACCCAGCAGTGCTGTGTTTTTAATTTTCTGTCCAATTTCGCTCCCTCACTGCAGCAATACCTCACAACAGCTCAGAAGAACTGAAGGTCACATTTTAAAATGTATATAAATGCACTGAATTATCCTGATAAAGAAATACAATTGACTTCTTTTTATGCATAGTAAAATGAGACACTCACCATTATCTGCTTTTCGGTTGCTGTAAAAGAAATAGAAATAAATGTCAAACATGGAGTTTATATGTTTATTGTTAATAGAGGCTCCTGCAAGGAGTCCTGAAGCAAACTCCTCAGGGGTAGATGTACTAAAGTGTTGCGTCTGTCGCAATAGTAACAAACCAGTTGCAAACGAGTCAGAAGTCTAGGGTGAAATGTACTAAATGTACTAAACATATATAATATATATTATTTGATCTTATTGTATGTTTTTAGAGGGCATGGGCAGTATTTACTGTAATAGGCAGCTCATTAAAGAGTGGGGACTGTACGTTACTGTTACAGTCACTAATGAGAAATTATGCTATCTAAATTATTTTTCTGTGCTAGGTCTGTTTGTCAAAATGCAAAACCAAAAAATTGGATAATGTTTAATAAAAATATGTATGTAGTTAAAGCATGATTTATACTATACTATTGATATATTTATCTATTTGAGTAGTTTTATTAATGTGTATCTGTAATAAAACGACATTTGTGAAAAATAAAATGAAAAATTATAAAAATAAATAAAAATAATTTCACAGAGCTCTACTTATGGCTAAAGTGTATTGGACTATAGGGAGGGGCTAGTGTGGGCAAAGGTATGCCACAGCTGGCTCATTCAAAAGCAAGGTGACAGACTAGTGAGCAGTTTGCTCAGAGGTCTGAAAGTTACAGTCTGTGTGCCTGTGGTTTGATATTATAAATAGCTGGATTTAATTCCAATTGCTTGTTTGTTTTGTTTAGTTTTGTTTGAACTGTGTCTTTTATTTATTTATTGGTCCTGAAAATAAATATTTCATTTGCATTTCAATTGCTTCTCCTGTCTGCTTCCTGCAATACATCAGCCACTGGACCACACTAGGTTACAGACTGTTTCATTATTAATAATAGTATTACTTTTAGATTGGAAAATATTGTAGCTGTTTATATAAGCATCTGAAAAAAGCATTCCTTAAAAAACTACTCGATAGTTCCTACACTGAAACTAAACGGCTCAGATCGCTCACTTGAGTTGTAAAATAAGTTCTTCTTTTGTGCAATTTCCTTCATTCTTCACATTGCTCTTTAAAAATGGAAATGAAATCGCATTGCAGTTTATAAACTTGTGTGGCTGCTGACCGCTTTCCTCACCAGTGTTGTGGCAACTCCCCGCCCCCATTGTTTTCTGTGAAATACAATATTAATAGAAATGTATTCATCGCCGTGGTTTACTGTGAACTTTCGCTATTACTAATGTTTCATTTTAGACAGCAGACAGTATAAAAACATCACAACACAAAATAGCTCGTGAATGTCCATTTCCTGACATTACTTTCAAACGGACCAGATAACATTTTTATTTTAATATTTTACACTAAATCGTGTGATATGAATATACAAGTAATAACACATAGTTAAGCAATCATCTGTTTAATTTATATAGCTTATTCATTGCCGTGGTTTGCTGTTAACGTTTGGTATTACAGATGTAATGTACATTTTAGACACATGTATCATACATCATGTTCTGCACAGCAGAAGGCCTGCTGGCCGAAACGTCCTGCATTATATATTTGTAACCATTTAAAAATGAAACTGTTTGTGTACATCCAAAACAACCTTTTCATTTTTGTTCTACTGTATACTGTATTTACTTACTATGTCTTATTACAAACGTATTTGTATCACACGAACTAACTGCAACAAAACACTGGGGCAAAATTCAACACACAGGGCAGTACTGCCACTCAGTCAAGTGTGGCTTTATATTGCGTAATTAACTTTAGTAAGTTATACTTTATATTACATTGTGTTTGTGGTTCTAGAGCATTTTGGTGCCTTACATACATATAATCTTTAAATACCTTTTTTTTTTTAGGAAAACTACCATAATTGTCTTCACCTCTTCACAAACATTTGTAATTTTCTGGTGGGCCTCGCTTACATGGCAGTTAGATACAGTAAAGAAAGCGCTCCACAAAACGCTTGCTTCTTTGTATTTTGCAGGTGCAGTGTTTCAGGTGTGAACGATGGGCCCATGTCAGCTGCGTCAGCACAGGTGAAAGTGCCAAGGACCTCAAAAACATGGCTATTGAGTTTATATGTGCCAAGTGTGCAATGTAGCCTCAATATTGACAGAAATATTTTGTTTTATTATCCTATAAAACCACAAGAAATTAAAAATGAGAACCATATTTTTTATGTTTATGTATATTAGATAATGGCACCAGTAAAGAACCCTGTACTTATTAAAAGTGTTATTGTTAGAGTTATGTAAATAAATGTGAAGTTTTACAACTTATTTGTGTCTGTTCTTTACATATGAAAATGGTTTAATATAGTTCATAACTGATAAGAAAATGTAGGCAAGGGGAAGGAGGGTGGGATATACAGTACTGTGCAAAAGTTTTCGGCAGGTGTGAAAAAATGCTGTAAAGTAAGAATGCTTTCAAAATAGACATGTTAATAGATTATATTTATCAATTAACTAAATGCAAAGTGAGTGAACAGAAGAAAAATCTAAATCAAATCCATATTTGGTGTGACAACCCTTGCCTTCAAAACAGCATCAATTCTTCTAGCTACACTTGCACAAAGTCAGGGATTTTGTAGGCATATAGTCAGGTGTATGATTAAACAATTATACCAAACAGGTGCTAATGATCATCAATTCAATATGTAGGTTGAAACACAATCATTAACTGAAACAGAAACAGCTGTGTAGGAGGAATAAAACTGGGTGAGGAACAGCCAAACTCAGCTAACAAAGTGAGGTTGTTGAAGACAGTTTACTGTCAAAAGTCATACACCATGGCAAGACTGAGCACAGCAATAAGACACAAGGTAGTTATACTGCATCAGCAAGGTCTCTCCCAGGCAGAAATTTCAAGGCAGACCGGGTTTCCAGATGTGCTGTCCAAGCTCTTTTGAAGAAGCACAAAGAAACGGGCATCGTTGAGGACCGAGACGCAGTGGTCGGCCAAGGAAACTTACTGCAGCAGATGAAAGACACATCATGCTTACTTCCTTCGCAATCGGAAGATGTCCAGCAGTGCCATCAGCTCAGAACTGGCAGAAAACAGTGGGACCCTGGTACACCCATCTACTGTCCGGAGAAGTCTGGTCAGAAGTGGCCTTCATGGAAGACTTGGCGGCCAAAAGCCATACCTCCGATGATGAAACAAGGCCAAGCGACTCAACTATGCACGAAAACACAGGAACTGGGGTGCAGAAAAATGGCAGCAGGTGCTCTGGACTGATGAGTCAAAATTTGAAATATTTGGCTGTAGCAGAAGGCAGTTTGTTCGCCGAAGGGCTGGAGAGCGTACACGAATGAGTGTCTGCAGGCAACAGTGAAGCATGGTGGAGGTTCCTTGCAAGTTTGGGGCTGCATTTCTGCAAATGGAGTTGGGGATTTGGTCAAAATTAATGGTCTCCTTAATGCTGAGAAGTACAGGCAGATACTTATCCATCATGCAATACCATCAGGGAGGCATCTGATTGGCCCCAAATTTATTCTGCAGCATGACAACGACCCCAAACATACAGCGAAAGTCATTAAGAACTATCTTCAGCGTAAAGAAGAACAAGGAGTCCTGGAAGTGATGGTATGGCCCCACAGAGCCCTGATCTCAACATCATCGAGTCTGTCTGGGATTACATGAAGAGAGAGAAGCAACTGAGGCTGCCTAAATCCACAGAAGAACTGTGGTTAGTTCTCCAAGATGTTTGGGCCAACCTACCTGCCGAGTTCCTTCAAAAACTGTGTGCAAGTGTACCTAGAAGAATTGATGCTTGATGCTGTTTTGAAGGCAAAGGGTGGTCACACCAAATATGGATTTGATTTAGATTTTTCTTCTGTTCACTCACTTTGCATTTAGTTAATTGATAAATATAAACTATTAACATGTCTATTTTTGAAAGCATTTTTACTTTACAGCATTTTTTCACACCTGCCTAAAACTTTTGCACAGTACTGTAGGTGTGTGGAGTTCATCATTCTACTGAAGAAACCATATAACAGGTAATCTTCGTCTTCTTGCCTCGTATGATGAACTCCACACACTGAGTGAACTCTACCATAAGAAGTGACAAAGGGTGGTAGGTTAGATATTAGTGCCCGAAGCCACAGAGAGTACTGAGTAAGCAAAGGTTGTCTGAGAAGAAGACACATTTTAGTTATAATGTTTTATGAAGGACTCAGTAGAGGCCCACGTAGCTGTATTGCAAATGCTTGAATTGGGACAGATTTGAATTGTGCCCATGTAGTAGCCTCCCTCTCACTGAGTGTGCTTTTACAGGTCCTGTCTATTGCCAATTTCTTGTCCATGTTATAGCAGAACTCGATGCAAGATGTAATCCACCTAGAGATTGTCTGTTTAGAGACAGGGTTGCCTTGAGCTTGTGAGCTAAAAGCTACAACAAAAATGTCCTGATGGTCTTTTTGATAATCCTATGAATATAGAAATTCAGCTGTCTGGCCTCGGATTTTAATTTCTGTGGTCTTCGGAAAAAATAAGGAAAAGTTTTTATTTGATCTCGATGGAACTGTGTTACCACTTCTGCAGACAATCTTGTCCCTGAAAATCTGAGAATAGAGTGCATCAATGACCAGTGCTTGCAGCTCACCTGTCCTTCTTGCTGATGTTACTGCTACCAAGAATACAGTCATCCATGTCAGGAATTTCTGGTCGCATGTTGCCATGGGTTCAAACGGTGGTCCCATGAGTCTATTCAGTACTAGACTGAGGTTCCATTGTGGAACGATATGTTTCTTTGGGGGCCTTAAGTAGTTAACCCCCTGAGAAATCTGGACACCGCCGCAGGGTGCGAACCTACCGGATGATCTTCCCTCCCCGATAAAATACTAGATATTGCAGCGATACACACCTTGATGGAGGATAGCGCAAAACCCTCGTGGAACAGGTGGCCCAGTAAGATAAAAATGTTGGTGTATTTATATCTGTGTGGTACAAAGATTTTGAGTTGCACCAAAGAACGAATTCCTTCCCTGTAAAGGCTTGAAATGTAGATGGTGGTTTTTTTTTTTTTTTTTTTAAGTATCAACATTACAATTAAATGCCAAATAAAAATTCAAGAAAATACACAAAAATTCTGGCAAGGAGGCATATTGTGGCAGTACACTGGCAATTGCGACTTTTACAATTGCATCAATTTGTTAAGAACCTTGTTTTTTTTTTTTATTGCTGGCAGTTATAACTTTTGGAAGCATGTTTTAAACAATCGCAATTGTTGCTGGTATTTCCCAGTCTGCTTTTTCTCGTGTGTTGCCAGTTGTGCTCAATGCATTGTACTGTATACTATATAGGCCTACTGTACATATATATTTTTTTCATATTTTATTGTATTTTTTTTTTTAATCTGACAACTTATGTTGGACAATTTAGCGAGGGGCTACTGTATGATTATGAAAAGCTTTTTGATAGAAACACATTTTTTATTTATTGAAGATGGGGGCCTGTGATGGAGAAAGAATGAATCTTGGTTATAAATCTCCCTCCTGACCTGTGAGGGCGCTGTGTAAAGGGAACAGTGTGCCCCGGACTGGATGGTTTGGCAATTCATTCCAGGGAAAGGTGGAAGTCGGCCATCTAGAAAGGGGGCGGAGCCACAGTACACCAAGTCATCGCTCCAGACGGGCGGCGTTGTGGCAATCGCGGATTGGAGGAAAAGCGATTGCACTTGCTAATCAAGGGGGCGTGGCTGAAGGTACAAAAGGGGACATGGCAAAGCAAACTGTTCCTTTGTTATGGTTGCGAAAGAACCGCTGAAGGATCGTAAGATAACTGTGAGTGTTTGTTTGCTTGTCGTTCTAATTGTACTCGTTTGTCACTGTTAGACGGCTAACACGATCCGGAAGCTGACGCTAAAGGCCAGCACCAAACCCGGACAGCACTGCACTACTGTTCACTATTAATTATATTTCACCACTTGCACGTTAGCACTCACTCTGGACTTGTGATCGTGTTTGTGTTCTGTGTGTGTTTGTACTGTTATTATTATTTCAGGACTGAACCCCGTGATTTTAACTGTGCAGTACACATAGTGTATTGCCAATTACTATTATTTATGGTCACCAAATGACCAGGATTATAAATAAAAGGATTGTTTGGACCGTTAACTTTGTTGTTTGTCATTGTTTGAGCATTGCATCACCTCTGCACCTGCGCACTGCAAACCACTTTGCCACAGGGCCCCACTATAGAATCTGATGGGATTAAACTGCCTTTCGTTACTTATTTTAAAAAATGTTGCACGACTCTCGCAATACTAGAGATCTCGCTAAAAGCCCCAACAAATATTTAAATTAGTATATTGCGGCTCTCTTTATTAACATATTTTCTCAGTACATATGGCAAAATGTATACTTTGCAGTATGTTTGCGCTGCAACTGGAACATCTTAGTACATCTACCCTTAGTCTGTCCAGCAGGAATATGGCTGTTATATAAGGTCAGAGGTCAATGTCTTAGGCAACAAAACATCTGACAGACAGTGTCAACAGAACAATGCAAATAGGAAGTCAGAGTATGCCAGTGAGATCTATTCCCTGCCACAGCTGTAAAGTCAGAATTAGAGCAATCAGTATGACAGAAAAGTTGAGGACCATGACATTCACCAACAGTATTACAGACTAGTATAGAAAAGAGTTAGCAGTGAAGCCAATCACATGCATGGCGCTAGCACTATTTATTTTTCTGCAAAAAGGAAAGATAAAAATGATGTTTTAACTCAAGCAGCTTTCTGGCACATTTTCACAGAAAGTTATTAATTTTTTGTTAATTTTATCAATAAAGGCTTAACATCTTAGTATTTGTCTAGAAGTGTAACTGAAAAGGTTTTTGAGGATTGTATATTCATTTTCACACTAATCATTTTCCACTGTTAAACTAACTGTAGCTAATAAAATAATCATGTAAATCTCACCTGTTTTGTTCTTCCATTAGCTACATTAGTCTAAAATGTGCAGTTTTGAAAACAAAAACATGTTATAGCAAACTTGTATTTTCATTTTATCTGATACTACTTTAGGTTAAAGGAAGTTCTCGGTTTCCTTGATTTTTTCTCAGGTCATTTGTTACACTTGCACTTCCCGGGTCACTTAACCACAGCAGTGTCTTCTGAGTCACGTTATTGGCTGAAAGCACGTCAGTCGATAGGGGAAGCAGCTGGTTGGTTTATGACAAAAAGAAGCTATTGGAGGGGTGAGGACAATTTTACCCTCCAGGTGAAATGACCACGGAAGTGCAACACTAACTGAAAGCATTGCTTGTAAACAGAGATTTATTTACCAAATGTAGTACCATATATAATGTTTTAAATTAAAATACACAAGTTTCTTTCAAAATTGCAAATTTGAGACAACAAATGGAAGTGCACAACAGGGAATTATTTTGTTAGTTACAATCACTATGCGAGCCGGGCTGCAGAGAGACAATCACTGTGTGAGTCAGGCTGCAGAGAGACAATCACTTTACCCACAGTGTGTTGTGTTGTGCAGTGGGCTGCAGTGCCCGCTGATAGGCCTGTCAGGGTGTAGGGTGTAGGGTTTACCTGCTCATTTGCTCCGAGGAGCCCACGTCATCGTAGAAATCCTCATCCTGCACGGGCCCCGAGGAGGACTCGACCACCCGGCTTCGGCCCTGGCTCTGAATCTTCCGCTTCACTTCCTCATAATCCACGTCCACGCTGGTGTTGTTAATGTAGCCGTCTGTCCGGAAAAGCAACATTCATGACAAATATGAAATACTATGAAATAAAAATAAAGCAGTCATTAAAACTAAATACAAATGTTTGGTAAAAGCTGACACCTAGCTGTTCACAATAATCAGTTATTTCTAAATATTAGGGCTGTGAAGATACTTTACCTTGGTTTTTTTTATTGCTGGCAGTTATTAAATGAAACCAAACAAGCTATAAAAGAATGTGTTAATCTGATGGGAGTCTGCATTGCAAAAATATTATAATGCAATTACACATAAAAAGTTAACAAGTTTCAGAAGCACAAAACCCTTTACTCACAGGTTCCGTCGAATGTTCGGGCAAGCCACTTTCCTTCAGGATTGTTCTTCACCCTCACAATCTCCACGATCTCTCCCTGCTTGACGTACAGATCGTTCTTTCCTCCACGACAGTCCACCCTAACCTTCGCTGAGTGAATGACCTCCACTGAACCTGTCAGCTACACAGACACAACAGGATGCTTATTTCATTTAGAATATACAAGTCCTGTGGAAGACTGTAAAACAGAATCTTGACAAGAACTTGAAGTAAGAACAAGTACATAATCTCAACTGTCATTCTTGCCAGCCAGTAGCTTGTATTGCAGGCATATCACATCTCTCTCAGATGAAAAGAATCCAGTGAGGAGCAACCAGACTATTCACAGGGCTAAAGGAATGAGTTACAAAGATGACAACTGAATCAAATGAGCAGAGAACAAGGGGAACTTGATTTAAGTCTTTAAAAAGAAGCACAGAAAGCAAGATCAGAGGACTGTTGGAAATGAACTGGAGATAGACAGAGGGAAAAAGATGGGTTGAATGGGTTCCAGAGGGGATGGAATGGGTTCCAGATGGGATGGAATGGGTTCCAGAGGGATGGAATGGGTTCCAGAGGGATGGAATGGGTTCCAGAGGGATGGAATGGGTTCCATATGGGTTGAATGGGTTCCAGAGGGGATGGAATGGGTTCCAGAGGGATGGAATGGGTTCCAGATGGGATGGAATGGGTTCCAGAGGGGATGGAATGGGTTCCAGATGGGATGGAATGGGTTCCAGAGGGGATGGAATGGGTTCCAGAGGGGATGGAATGGGTTCCAGATGGGTTGAATGGGTTCCAGAGGGGATGGAATGGGTTCCAGAGGGATGGAATGGGTTCCAGATGGGATGGAATGGGTTCCAGAGGGGATGGAATGGGTTCCTAGTCCTGTTGCTGATGCTGAATCACTGAGATCCTTTAAGAACCAACTTGATAAAGTGTTTAGATCACCTTCTAGAACTGGATGGGCTGAATGTCCTCCTCTCTTTAGTAAAGTTTCTTATTTTAACAGAAACCCGTCAGAAACTTCACAAAGGTTTTTCTATTTTTTTAATTTGGGACTTATAAAACTGGTGACTTTAAAGCACTATTGTATTTTGCCTACAAGTGACGTCCAAAAATGAAACATTTACTATGGAAGTTGTTTCACCTTTAATGGAACTACCACAGGGTATATTTGCAGAGCTTGTCTATTGACACATTATTATTTTTCTCATGCATATCACATTTTATGTAGGCCCTCTTGTTTTGAGGCTGATTTTAAGGCACATTTTTCTACTTTGCAGCCATTTTGCCATAATGCCATCTTAGAGCTTCAGTGATCAGCATGTTATTGAGCATTATGAGACGTGATAAATATTAAAACATGATATTGTTCAACAATGGTGCTCATTTGTATGGAATACAATTGTATATTCCCTTCATACAGTGGCTCATTAAGGACAGCGGAAAAAATAAATAGAAATGTGTTCTGTCGTGATCATGGGATACATTCTCTCAGGATTTCGACATTTCAAACTGTTATGTTGAGATCACAGGATAAATTATTTATGTATTTTTTCCATGCCCTCAATGAGCCACGTACCATTTTTAAAACAGTTTATATGAACTCCCCGGGTTACGAGAAGTTGCCCTGCCAAGACTTGGAGAAAATATATGCATTATAGAGTACAGCAAAGATAGGAAACCTTTTCTTTATTTCGATTGCCCAATTATTTTACCCCCGGTTTTCCAATTCTGTTCCCTCACAGCAGCAATTCCCCATCACAGTGCAGGAGAAATGGAGGTCAACGGGTGTCATCCGATCCCACGACCAAGCCAACTGCCTCTTTACAACTTGAGCTACCAGCCCTGCTCTGCCGTGCCCTGCCCTGCCCTGCTTGAGCTCACCAGGTGCCTGGCTATTGAGGGTTGCTGTAACCTGTGGGAGCACCAGTGCCAATGTGATGCACCCCAAAGCAAAGACTGGCAACTTTGTAAAGCCAGGAACCCACGCTCTCCTGACTGTATGACTCTCTCTGCACACCACGCGCGGTGAGCAACTCAGGGATCCCAACAAAGATAGGAAACTTAACACGCTACAAATATACATACACTGAGTGAAGGATTTGAAAGGTATGGTTATTCAGTGTGCGTTTCTACCTTGAATTTCTTCCTGAACTCGTTTTCTCGTTTCTGCCTCTCTTTCATTTCTTTCTTGTCGAGCTCCTGCTGCCGCTTCAGTTCCTTCTGTCTCTTCTTGTCGTCTCCTGCTTTGTGATGCTGGGTCTCCGTGCTGAAGGAGGAGGAGAGGGGCAGTCTTTAACAAGCTCACAAATGGAGTGTATTAGAATAACTTTGGTTTTGATAAAGGTATGGTAAAGCATATTAAAACCATGGTAAACCATTGTAAACTATGGTAAATGTATACTATGGGTAAAGCCTGGGAAAACTGCAAAATGACTGGTAAAGTTTTCTAAGGGTACCAGGGAACATGCCCTACACCACTGCGATGCCCCACAGACAGGTTCTAATAAAGTGGCCTGGCAGTGTGTTTGTACAGACAGACAGCCGCCCCCATACTATACAGGTTTAGATATTGTTAATAACTTTGTTTCATCACAATCGGATATGCAGTTCAGAGCTTTGTGAACAGGGCCCAGTAACCCTGCAATGAGATGAAGCCAATGAAAGCCTTACCTGTCAACCTCTTCATAGATCTCACTGCCATCGCTGTCCTGTACAGAGAAAGCAATGCGCTCAGTTTTATTAACAGCAGGATCAGGGAATATTCATCTTTAAAAGCAACTTGGCATGGGTCTGAATTATCAGAGTCCCTTATCGAATGTATTCTTCTTCAAGTTCACTTTTTATATCTGTATCAGTCATCAAATCCCAGGGACTTTTTAAAAGTCAGAAGCTTAGAAAGTTTAGAGCAATGTTTCCCAAAGTGGGGTCGCGACTCAAATACGGGTCGATGCAACGCTTCTGATGGGTCGCCAAACAATCCACAAAACATGACGCTTAGTGCACGCTATTAACATTTTGTTTCACGATACAACTTCTTGTGCTTATATTCAAAATAAATATAATTTGCATATAAATCATAAGCAGTAATTATGTAAACAATGTATTTCTTTATCACCAGTCTTTAAATATGAACCGAAACAAAAAATTCTCAAAATTACATAAGAACATAAGAAAGTTTCCAAACGAGCTTGTTTGATTGTTAGTAGCTTATTGATCCCAGAATCTCATCAAGAAGCTTCTTGAAGGATCCCAGGGTGTCAGCTTCAACAACATTACTGGGGAGTTGGTTCCAGACCCTCACAATTCTCTGTGTAAAAAGTGCCTCCTATTTTCTGTTCTGAATGCCCCTTTATCTAATCTCCATTTGTGACCCTTGTCCTTGTTTCTTTTTCAGGTCAAAGAAGTCCCCTGGGTCGACATTGTCTATACCTTTTAGGATTTTGAATGTTTGAATCAGATCGCCGCGTAGTCTTCTTTGTTCAAGACTGAATAGATTCAATTCTTTTAGCCTGTCTGCATATGACATGCCTTTTAAACCCAGGATAATTCTGGTTGCTCTTCTTTGCACTCTTTCTAGAGCAGCAATATCCTTTTGTAACGAGGTGACCAGAACTGAACACAATATTCTTGGTGAGGTCTTACTAATGCATTGTAAAGTTTTAACATTACTTCCCTTGATTTAAATTCAACACTTCTCACAATATATCCGAGCATCTGGTTGGCCTTTTTATAGCTTCCCACATTGTCTAGATGAAGACATTTCTGAGTCAACATAAACTCCTAGGTCTTTTTCATAGTTCCCTTCTTTAATTTCATTATCTCCCATATGATATTTATAATGCACATTTTTATTGCCTGCGTGCAGTACTTTACACTTTTCTTGATTAAATGTTATTTGCCATGTGTCTACCCAGTTCTGAATGCTGTCTAGATCATTTTGAATGACCTTTGCTGCTGCAACAGTGTTTGCCACTCCTCCTATTTTTGTGTCGTCTGCAAATTTAACAAGTTTGCTTACTATACCAGAATCTAAATCATTAATGTAGATTAGGAATAGCAGAGGACCTAATACTGATCCCTGTGATACTCCACTGGTTACCTCGCTCCATTTTGAGGTTTCTCCTCTAATCAGTACTTTCTGTTTTCTACCTGTTAACCACTCCCTAATCCATGTGCATGCATTTCCTTGAATCCCTACTGCGTTCATTTTGAGAATTAATCTTTTATGCAGGACTTTGTCAAAAGCTTTCTGGAAATCTAAATAAACCATGTCATATGCTTTGCAATTATCCATTGTCGATGTTGCATCCTCAAAAAATCAAGCAGGTTAGTTAGACACGATCTCCCTTTCCTAAAACCATGCTGACTGTCTCCCAGGATACTGTTATAATATAGGTCATTTTCCATTTTGGATCTATTATAGTTTCCATAAGTTTACATATAATAGAAGTCAGGCTTATTGGTCTGTAGTTACCTGGTTCGGTTTTGTCTCCCTTTTGTGGATCGGCATTATGTTTGCAATTCTCCAGTCTGTCAGTACAACCCCTGTGTCAAGAGACTGGTGTATGATCTTGGTTAACTTCTTATATTAACTTCGGTTTTTCTTACATTGGAAACGAGGATGGTCCGACTACTCATTGTGTCATTTGTTGTGTAGTACTGGCTAACAAAGCCCTAAGCCATCCAAATTGAAATGGCATCTTGAGACACAGCATCCAGATTGCATTGGGAAAGGTTGAGTTTTTCCAGAAGAAAGCTGATCAATTAGCTGAACAGCAAGACGTTCTTAAAAAAATCGGTCACTGTCTCAGAGAAGGAGATGAACGTGTCCTACCTGGTTACAATGCATATACTGCAAAAAAAAACTGCAGACAATTGCTGAGTAACTAATATTACCAGTGGGAATCGACATGAAATCCTGGGCGCCAGTGCTGCAGAAAAGTTAAAAGTAATTTGCTTTCTACACTATGGAGCTCTGGCCTGTAAGAACATGTCTGATGAAATTCATGCTGTTTTAAATGCCGCAGTTAAGGTTGAGACCGGTGCTTTAAATGCATGTTGCTTTTAGGCTTTGTGCTGTGAATTAGGAGCCGATCATGAACAGCTATTAATGCACACTGAAATACATTGGCTTTCCCGTGGGAAGATGCTGCAGCATCTATCTGAGCTTCAAAAAGGGTGCATTCATTCCTCACTGAAAAAAGCACCTCTTGCCGATTATACTGATGACAATAATTGGCTTCTTTAGCTGGCATACCTTGCGGATTTATTCACTTACCTAAACGAATTACATTTAGTCATGCACGGAAAAGGTGGAAAAGCTGCAACTGTGGCAGAAACGAATGACAGAATGCTGTTAGGAAATCTTTCTACTTCTGTCTGAATTTATTGAAAAGAACACAGAGTTGATTGGTTAAGTATTTAAGTTAAAATATCGAATAGTGAATAATTTGGTGTTGTGGGTTCATTATTCCTGTGTTCATTTGGGTCGCAAGCTGGTACACCAGAGTGCAACCACTAACCTGTCCCCAGGCAACATGTATTTATTTATTTATGTATTGCATTTATATAGCGCTTTTATACAAAAGTATCGCAAAGCAGTGTACAGTACATAGCAGAAAAACAACAAACCACAATACATTTGTATAGCATGTCACACATACAACTGCCACAATCAGACCATTTAAATAACATATTTAACTAACAGTATACACTGTTATATGGTGGCAATACATATTAGCTCTGATTAAATGGAATTACTTGGTTTGTATCATGCACTTTAACAGTGATATCACACGGGAATTACCTCATCTCCTTGATTAGACCCTGGGTTGTTCCAGGAATCTGAAAACAAACACACTTTTAGTTCAACATATTTTGATTCATTAGCTAACAACCAGTTCTGTAGCAGGTCCTCCTGGGCTAGAGACTGGGAGAAAACACTGGAACTGGGTAAAGCGTTGCTGGACACAGATGGTACTGGAACAAATCCACTCACTGAAGCCAACTTTAATTATAGACACCAGGCTACTACTGGAACAAATCCACTCACTGAAGCCAACTTTAATTATAGACACCAGGCTACGGAAGTTGACCAAGATCTATTTGCTGTCTCTGTGATATAAGATCAGGGGTTAGGGGTGTGTACAGTGCTGTTCTCCTGGAGGCCTGGCTGTCTCTGTGATATAAGATCAGGGGTTAGGGGTGTGTGCAATGCTGTTCTCCCTGGAGGCCTGGCTGTCTCTGTGATATAAGATCAGGGGTTAGGGGTGTGTACAGTGCTGTTCTCCCTGGAGGCCTGGCTGTCTCTGTGATATAAGATCAGGGGTTAGGGGTGTGTGCAATGCTGTTCTCCCTGGAGGCCTGACTGTCTCTGTGATATAAAATCAGGGGTTAGAGGTGTGTGCAATGCTGTTCTCCCTGAAGGCCTGGCTTAATGGAACAGTTAACATCATTGTGCACCTCTGCGTGCGATTACCTAAACACCTTGAAGCTTCATTGGTTGAAGCTCAGACTACACAGAAAACCCTGTGGGTTTCATGTTCTATTTTGATAGGCTGCTTTGGGAGATCTCATTAGAGAAGACTAGTGAAGGGGTTAATGATTGGAGTTCAGGCTTGATCTGAGTGATGTTAGATGGGCAGGATAATAAAGGAGCATGGCCGCCACAAAGCAGTTTCCAACCAATAGTGTTCAATAGTGTAATCTGTCAGGTGTTTCACCCGAGACAATATTTCAAACACAGCACAGAAACCCAGACCAGAGGAGGGAGACAGTAAGTGGAAATTAAGTGGTGACTATAAGGAACTAAGTCAAGTAGACAACAACATTGGGAAGAGCACCTAAGCCCACTCCATGCCTAGACAAGGCTGTGATTGTGATTGATGATAAGGAGGAGGGGGGTCAGAAATGACTCAGAACTTTGATGATGGAGTAATTGATCTCCCCCAGCTGTGATGAACAGCAAGCCTGGGAGATCCTGTGACTGCAGGTCAGCAGCACAGTCCTGTACCTTGCTTGATGGTGAGGGGGGACGGTGACTCTGTAGGTCAGTAGCACAGTCCTGTACCTTGCTTGATGGTGAGGGGGGACGGTGACTCTGTAGGTCAGTAGCACAGTCCTGTACCTTGCTTGATGGTGAGGGGGGGGGGGACGGTGACTCTGTGGGTCAGTAGCACAGTCCTGTACCTTGCTTGATGGTGAGGGGGGGACGGTGACTCTGTGGGTCAGTAGCACAGTCCTGTACCTTGCTTGATGGTGAGGGGTGGGGGGACGGTGACTCTGTGGGTCAGTAGCACAGTCCTGTACCTTGCTTGATGGTGAGGGGGGGACGGTGACTCTGTGTGTCAGTAGCACAGTCCTGTACCTTGCTTGATGGTGAGGGGGGACGGTGACTCTGTGAGTCAGTAGCACAGTCCTGTACCTTGCTTGATGGTGAGGGGGGACGGTGACTCTGTGGGTCAGCAGCACAGTCCTGTACCTTGCTTGATGGTGAGGGGGGACGGTGACTCTGTGGGTCAGTAGCACAGTCCTGTACCTTGCTTGATGGTGAGGGGGGGACGGTGACTCTGTGGGTCAGTAGCACAGTCCTGTACCTTGCTTGGCGGGCAGGGGTGGGGGGCAGGGAACGGCGGACTAAATCCACATCGTCAGTATGTGTCCTGCTCTTCTTCCTCAGGCCTGTGAAATCAGAGACAGTCTTGGTTGACAATTCTGAAATAACTGTCACTTACAGGTATAATGCAAAGGGGTTATAAAGAAAGTATTCTTTTCCCACAGGTTATTAAAAGTTCAGCAGGGATCACAACCACAAGCCTAGCGGCTGAAAACCATTTTAGGTAGCCTTAGTTCAGTATCCCACAAGGGCTTTTTGCATCATCAATGTGTGACTAAAGGTTAGAGAGTGAGACTAATTGAATTATTTGTCTCGCCTTCAAGTAATTGTAGCTAACAAAATAGTTGAGCGGAGGTGAAATGACTCAAGAAGTGAAAGTGCAACAGATATCCTAAGAATAAGGCACAAAAACTGAAAACTTTCTTTTAACCAAAAGTACTACTTTAAAATGAAAACACATATGTGCTATATCATATGTTTCTTTCAAAAGTTTACATTTGAGGGGCTCCCGAATGGCGCATCTGGTAAAGGCATTCCACGTGGAATGCAGGATGTGCCCTATGTAGCCTGGAGGTTGCTGGTTTGGGTCCAGGCTATTCCACTGTCCTCGGCTCATCGCGCACCAACGACCCCTGTAGACTGGCCGGCGCCTGCGGGCCTGCCTGTAAGCTACCTGGAGCTGCGTGGTCCTCCGACGCTGTGGCTCCGAGGTGGTTGCATGACAGGCCCGCAAGGTGAAAAGAAGCGGGTGGCTGACAGCACACCCACGGAGGATGCATGTGCCCGTCTTCGTCCCTCCAGAGTCAGCGTGGGGGTGGCAGCGATGAGCCGGGTTGAAATAAAGAAAAATTGGACATTCCAAATTGGGGAGAAAATAAGAAAAATAATCGGCAATTCCAAATATAAAATAAAAAAATAATAAAAAGTTTACATTTGAGACCTATGTAAGCAATAGAGGTGCAAAACAGGGCTGATGTATGGAATTATTTTGTTAGCTAAAATGATTAAGATGTGTACAGTACAATGGATCTATCATCAGACTCCAGCCATGCACCTGGATCTAGTTTGCTTCTAAAGCCACACTCTCACCTCTGCAGATTATACCTGCCAATAAGAGATTTGTCTAAGAGGTCTTTATCCACACCAACTTGCCTGATTGCATCAGCTCAATAACTGAGCAAGGTCAGGAAAACCAGCTACGGCACTAGGGGGTGCTCTTCTCTTCCCTCTCAGCATTTCAGAAAGCGTGCCTGTCGTAGACTTCCACTCACTTTGTAACTCTCAAATGTGCAGTTTTGAAAGAAACACACGTAATAGCAAACATGTGTTGTATTTACATTTTAAAACATCTGGTACTACAGTAGGTAAAATAAAGCTCCCAGTTTTGCCTTGCCTTGCCTTGCTTACTGTCAGGAAAGAAGGCCTGAAGGGGTGGAGACAATTTCACTCCCAGGTAAAATGACTGTGATAGTGCAGACTAAAGAAAAGAGATTCATTCAAGCAACTGCATTACCAGATATTGTTTTAAAATTAAAAACTGTTTTCTACAACACATGCTTCTTTGAAAACGGGACATTTGAGACCTCCTCTATAGTGAATGGATGTCTCTGATGGGGAGAGTGTATGCAGTTATTTTGTTAGCCACAGTCACTTTGCGGGTTTGAAAGAGGAAGGCTGCTGTGTGCCGGCACTTAGGATTCTTCAGACATGCTCAAAGCAGCTCAAAGCCGGTAAAGACAGATTTAAAGAGAATTATAAGAACTCAATATTGTAGAAACAGGACTCAACCCCTTAGAATGATTGTGAAAAAAAGAAATTAAAATGACTTTTAAAGCTATGGAGCATATGAATACATAGATTGTTTTGAACAAACTGACTTTAAAGAGATGTAAAGATAAAGTGTGTGTGTGGAGCTGTGCGTAACGCTGGAGATCGTTACACTGTTCATCCGGTACATGCCTACAGTCATGCTTTTGCAAATACAAAGGAAAGAAGCTGCTGCAACATTTCAAACTGCACGCATGCATATCAGTCTTACATGCTGCTAAAGCACTCCGAGAAAGAAGAACTTGAGCACAACAATCATAGCACACCAAACCCATACCCCATTCGCAATGAACAGTATAACACCACTGAAAATATCCTCCTAAAATATTCTAATTCTCACATATCTATTTTATGTTTTTACTTTTAGTTCTTACTATTACCTTATTTTTCTTCTCTTTTCCATTCTTGCCTACATGACTAACTAGCCACTCTCAAACCTGCAAGCTTAGTGTCCCGTTTGTGGATAATTATCACACACATTCCCCTTAAGAAACCATTCATTCACACAATCTGGGAGTATGTGAAATCAAAACCATACCACCATCTGAAGACATTTAAAAAGACTTCTATTCAAAATATTTGTCATTTAACTTATTCAGTTTCTTTTACTATTTCTAACTTAAACAGGCTCTGCCTTGTTACTACCATTACAGAGCAACTTGAGCTGTATAGATATCTGTGGTGGACTCATTATTATATACACAGCACACTTTCTGTTCCAAACACTATCATCCGAACCACAATATAACATTCAGTCAGATAGCAGGTGTCAAATATCAGAATTCAATCGAAGTGTGTAAAACAAGGGCCCTTAATTCTAGAATTCTATTGAAGTGTGTAAAACGGGCCCTCAATTCTAGAATTCTATTGAAGTGTGTAAAACAGGGGCCCTCAATTCTAGAATTCTATTGAAGTGTGTAAAACAGGGGCCCTCAATTCTAGAGCTCTCTGCAATGTACATCCATTCATTGTGTCTCAAATTTTCAGTTTTGAAAGATACTAATATTTTAGCAAACATGCATTTTCTACTACGCTCTGTTTACAAGCCATGCTTATAGTATGTCTTGCACTTCCTGGGTCACTTCACCTGGATGATAAAATTGTCCCCACTGGCTTCCTTTCTGTCAGTAACCAATCAGCTACTTTCCCTGTTGAAGGACATCTTTCATCCAGTAACATACTAGTTTTACCCAGAAAACACTGCTGAGGTGAAATGACCCAGGAAGTTTCTCATATTTCCTGTGAAAAAGGCAGACCAAACTGAAAGTCCTTTAAACTGAAGTAGTATCAGACATTGAGCCTCATTCACTAATCTGCAGTAAATGAGCAGAATTACCACGTGGTAGGGGAAGCCACACTGCGCGCAAAAATCAAGCAGCGGTCGCTCTATTCACTAAGCTAATAATATGCACAAATAAAGCGAGCCAAATGATTTATTTGCAAGCTGTCATGTCGCTGAATTCAGCACAAGGTTTACACACGCTTATTATAGTGCTTATCAATAGTACCTTTTCTTAGATGATCCAAAGACACCTTACATTAATCATTCACTGCAAACTAATACATCATCAATAGCTAAACAACCATGTTCTGTGTTTTTCTTCATACACACTGTACATGTCTAGTAGTATGTAGATAGATGAAATGGTAGCCGTGTTAGTCCAGAGGTGCGACTGGTCAATGAAACATTACAACGTTTTTAATGAAAACAATCCTGAACTGTGGAGCCGTGGCTAACAGTGACACACTCAGACGAGAGCATCTCCCTGCAGTGTGTGCAGAACATGAAGAACATTTAAATGGCAAAATGAATGAGAGACCTGTGAGGTCTTGAAAGCTTGCAATTAATTATTGTTTAGTTAGTAGTATGTAGAAATGATTTTTATGATGTTTAAAACCACAGATGTCGTCAAATTATTAGTAAATGATATAACATCATATAATATTAATTAAAAATAAAAACATCTTATGTGACTATGCATAGAGGTGAACAGCCAGTGTTTCTCCCTCTGTTACATTGTCTATTACAAAGGCAGACTCACAGTTGAAATCAATGCCATTCTTCACAAGCTTTTTAATGATAGCCTGACCTACTGCTGTTGTGTGATTAGTCAAGATGAAGTGTATCTACTAAGTAAGAAGTATGTTCCTCTGAATTAGCAGCTGTAAAGCTCTGGGATGAAAAGAATGTACAAAACACAGCTGCCTTGATCATCAGTGGCCTTGTTGCAATCTTTTCATTTTGCCATTTAAATGTTCTTTGTGTGCTGCATACACTCTCCTCTGAGTGTGTCACTGTTAGGCACGGCTCCACAATTCAGGATTTTAGAAAAACTTTGTAATGTTTCATTGACCCGTTGCTGCACTAGGATGCCACTAATTCAAACGTGTTGACATCACGTGTTTCTCCACTTTCTGTGCTCTTTTTAAACAATCCTGCGATTGCTTGGTAATTGTTTAGCCTGAACTACAAGTTTGATTTTCTTGCTTTTGTGCACTGCGCTGTCAAGATGTTTATCAATAGTACCTTTTCTTAGATGATCCAAAGACACATTACATTAAACATACACTGCAAACTAATACATCAACAATAGCTAAACAACCATTTTAAACTTCCCACCCTGACTTGCATGTTACGTCATTGTACAGTATGAGGAATTCACCAATCATGAAGCCGGTATTTGTTTGACCCGTTGCCATAGTAACCAAATGCATGGCATTGACGCCTGACCGTGTACAGCTACTGTAAAAGTATGACATCAACTGGGAGGTGAAGAGTAATATAAAATACTGTAAGGAAATGAAATGCATATTTTTCACGGTAGGCAGTCAAATACACGATTTCTGTGAAATTCTTGATACTGTGAATGATCTCTGTGCTCAATCTGTATCTAGTTATTACCTCCTCCCAGGGCCATAACCAGAGCTGCCATCCTACTGAGGTCAAACTTGGGTTTCAAGCTCTAGCTGCAGTATTTATATGACTGCTTGGTATTTACTATTCAACATCCAAATCTATGTTTCACGGCAAACCAACAGTCTTGTACTTTACTGAACCAACAGAGTCTTTTGTAGAATTTTTACATGAGCATCAGCATTTATGATGCAAAAACAACCAAGGACACGACCTTGAGGTCCTCATAGCTAGTGACGGAGATGCCTCCTCCTCACACAGCCCTAGTGAAGTCTGCCTGATCTGAAATACTCTCTCCCGGACTCTTCTTCTCGCTCTCCTGTGCAGCTCTTCTGCTGGTTCTGTGACACCGCCTGGTTTCAGTAAGCAGTACTTTTAACACACACTGAGGCACCTAGTAAAGTTAAGCCCTTAAGTGAATATGGTTTGCATATCAAATGCCTCCCTCATGGTATTTTGTGATGTGATTTGCATACATTTCCACTCATTAACATTATTCATTATATTTAAATGACATGAATGCGTACTTTTTCCCACACGCTTTTTTCCCCACGCAGGTTGCCTGCCACTGGGTAGTGAATGATGCCCATTATGTTTTAAAGGAACATTTCAAAACTGCACATTTGAGACCTGTGTTAGTAATGGAAGTGCAAAATAGCTCAGGTTTATGGGGTTATTTTGTTAGCTACAATGATTATTTAGTGAGATTGTATTGTATTATCTATGTCTGGTGTATTTTATTACTGAACAAGGTTTGTCTCAGCTGATCAGCTCACACTTGTATGATAGGACCCTTTTAAAAGTACACAGAACTAACATTCCAGCAAGTCTTACCTAATGTTACTGTGTGTCGTAACACAGTTTTATCTTACTAAAAGAAATTTAAAACAATTAAATAAAACACAAAAGTAATGAAGCTCCCCATGCCCATGCCCATGCCCACGCCCACGTGTAGGGACTGTGTGCACAACCTACTACTCTCTCTCCCTAAAGTACCTCACCCAGAACGAAGGGGCTGGCTCCTCTTAGTACCATGTGGCCAGGTCTAACTGACAGTCAGTTCATCAGTTAGCACCTGGCCACATTCTGCACGTGGGTTTCACAGGAATGGGATTTTAACATCATCCCTGCCAAACTTAAATTCAAATATCCAAAACTTTATTTATAAACAAACACACACACACACACACACACACACACACACACACACACACACACACACGTTTAGATGCTCAGGGCCTCAGCCCTGCCATACTATCCCTAAGGTTAAAATGATAATTTGTTTAGAAACTGAATTTTCCACACAGATGAACAGAACAGCAAAATCCTTTTTCAGATAATGTATTGTAATAAGAATACAATTACTGTGATCTAAACACAGCATCCTGTAAATCAACACAATGCACAAAAACTCTGACAAAAAGACCCGTTGCAAAATGTTCCTCAATCAGACCTCAAACAGTGCGACTCGCAACACAACAGCTAAGGAGACGTATCTGTCACCCATACACCCACTCACACACTCAACAACTGATCAACGTATCTGTCACCCATACACCCACTCACACACTCAACAACTGATCAACGTATCTGTCACCCATACACCCACTCACACACTCAACAACTGATCAACATATGTGCTTAAAATCCAAGCCTGCCAAGCCATGGTAGAGAAGCAGCACACTTGGTTATATAGTACAAAGTGCAGAGCGCTCTAGGGAGGTAATGATGAGGTTATATAATGCAGTGGTGAGACACAAATGGTCGATTCCTAGTTGCTGGTTGATCACAGAATTTTGTTAAGTCTTAAAGGATCCCAGTGATTCAGCATCAACAACATGGCTAGGTAACACATTTCATACCCTCACCACTCTGTGTGACAAAGTGTCTCCTTTTCTCTGTCTGACTTTATTTCCAGCTGTGTCCTCCGGTCCGAGTCTCTGTGCTGTTCTTCAGTGAGGTCACCCCTAAATCCATGTTCTGGGCTAAATAAATTCAGTCCCCTCAGTCTTCACAGCTCATTTATGTGCAACATGTGAGTATTAAAAACCATAAAATATACTGGACTCAATGCAGTGCAGAAGCAGTGAAATACATTTAATGAAGAGGTGTGCATCCTGATTGTTACAGTCAGCTCACCCTTGCACCTCCACCCACAGAAAATACACCTTTGCAGAAACCACAATCTTTCATTTTGGAAGAGATGTTAATTTTTCTGTTTTTAGGTGCAGTCCCTAAAGTTTTCAAATTCATTTCCCAAGCCCACAGTCTCTGAGATGCTGTACCATTTTAACAGTTCTGCTCAGATTTGTGCAGGCACATTTCATTTTGAAAAGTCTTTGAAGCTACAATCAGTTGCAAAGGCAAACAAAATGCTTGCAAGTGTAGCAAAACAAATGCAGCAAGGATGTGAGAGGTTGTATAATGAACACAGCAGTATATTGTGCTCACTTCTGGTCACCACAGTACCAGAAGAATTTTGTGGCCCTGGAGAGGATTCAACGAAGAGCAACCAGACTAATCCCAGGGTCTGAAAGGATGCGCTATGAGGATCAGAATTGAATTAGCCTAGACCAAAAAGAATTAGGGGGACTTGATTGAAGTAAAATCTTAAAAGGAGTTGACACAGTTAAACCTAGCTCATACTTTAAGCAAGAAACCAGTGGAAATTCAGTGGAGACTCAGGACAGAGGGTAGAAGACACTTCTTCACACAGAGTGGTGAGGGGGTGGAATGTGGGCGCCTAACCATAGTGTTGCTGCTGAATCATTGGGTCCTTTACGATCCGACTTAACAAACTTTTGGAATGAATCAGCTACTAGGAAGTGTTACAGACACATGTGTCTGGAAATGTGTCTATAACACCTGTGATGGAGTGTATTCCCGATGTTATAGGGACTTGGACCATGGGCTTTCTGAGAGAGGTTGTTGCCCACAGTTGTGTTTGACACTGAACGAGAGAGAAGGAATCTGAGCTGCAAGTCTACCTCCCGAACAGGAAGGGCACTAAGTAAGGTTGGTGGTACGCCTACACAGGGATGGACCAACTATATGGTGGACAGAACTGGAAGTCTGCCATCTTGGGGAAAGGGCGTAGCTTCTGGACCATGCCCCTCTTAAGTGGTTAATACGATGAGGGACACAAAAGCCCGGATAACTCACTGGTTCTGGAGTGCACGTGTGCCTTTATGGAAGCAGCTGGGACGCGTTGAGCAGGTTGGCTCGCCCGGCACTGAGCCGATTGGGAGGTTCGGATTGGCTGGGGGGCGTGCCGGGGGAGGCTGCACGGAGCTTCAAAGCATCTGCGTCACAGCTCAAGGCTACTGCACGACCATAGCCATACAGACGGGCACTGAGCGAAAAATTGCTATGTTTTGTTTCATGTTGTGTTGCAGGCTCATACAACCCAGGAGCTGAAGCTATGGAGCCAGCACTAACCCCGGGAGCTTCTACCCCTGCACACGAGCACAACTCAGGAGAGCGTCTGCTCCGCAGGAGTAACTACTACGGAACCCTTCAACTGTAAGACGGTGCTCGTGAAGGCCCTGCCCAGCCGTGGACCTGTGAAGAGGCCAGAGTCGCCGTGAGGCTGTGACTCCGGGAGCCCAAAAGTAGTTTAGTTTAGGGGAGGTTGATCCCAAACAGTGTATAAAGAGGGTTTGCGTAGAGTAGTAGGTTCCTGGAGTGTGGCAAACTTATTTTTAGATTTGTTTTCTTTTGTTTTCTTTATTAAATGTGGCACTATGGCTATCATTGCTGGTACCCTAGTGTCAGCACTTGTGTTGATTAAATCTGCACACCTGTGCGGCGTGTCAACACCCAATACTCTGTGTCTGCCTCAGTACTGTTCAGTGACGACCCACACACGTAACACTTCCCCTGTTACAGTGACATTTTAGCTTCACTGTGAGCAGAGTTGAGGGCAAGTGACTAGATTGGCAGGGTTA
Source organism: Acipenser oxyrinchus oxyrinchus (assembly GCA_030684275.1). Classification (NCBI taxonomy): domain Eukaryota; kingdom Metazoa; phylum Chordata; class Actinopteri; order Acipenseriformes; family Acipenseridae; genus Acipenser; species Acipenser oxyrinchus. The sequence continues at coordinate 112,043 of JAGXEW010000386.1, forward strand.
AAAACATAATAGATTAATTAAGCTCTCATCAAGCCAATCTCCCAGCCTATATAAACCTGCCTCTCTTGTGGGAGTTAGTCCACCAGAAACTCAAGTGCAGAAGTAAGTGAGCTACCGCCCCCTGGAGCACAAAAGCAAGCCCTGCCGGTGTACGCTTCAGTTCAACAGGTGCCTGGCCAGTAGCTGTAGCGCGATGAGGAGTCCCTGCTTGCCTCACTAACCTAGGGCCAGACCCAGCACTCCCTGTGGAATCCCCAGTGAAGACCAGCGACTTCGGCACAGCCAGCAACCTGCACTCCTCTGACTTCATGACTCCCCCTGCACACCACGCGGACCTGGTTTTATTTTTATACATTATCAACAGGATCAATGTGGACATTCACCTGCCCAAGCCAGCACCTCCTAATATTTGATATATAACAGACTACCCCAGGAGTCCCTTTGCATCATAAACCAGCCCCTTTATTCAGTGTAGTACTACCAAAATTGTTTCCTTTTTTTGATGGCATCTACAAAGTATCTGTATTGTCAGTCCTACAGTATGGCAAGGGCAGGGAAGCAGAAGCATGGTACTCACACTGGGGGGCGCTGTGGCACGGAGGGGCTGGGCCTCAGTCCAGGACGTAGCGGGGCTGGGGGAGTGTTGAATCCTGGGTGTGGAGGTTTGCCGGCCACTGTGTGAGAAAAAGAGAGTGAGAGAGAGATAAAGTAATTGGGGGTTGGTTAAAGATTTGATATATGTCACCTCAATTAATATAAGCCCCAATCTGGCTCAGACTATTTATAGAGACCAATTTGAAATACAATAACAGTCAAAAGTAATTTCGGAAGTACAAAAAGTATTAACAACAATTAAATGTTGTTAATACAATGGGACAAGCGGTTTGCCATAGAAAAAGATGGATGTATGGCTATACAGATACCCCCAGAATCTGATACTCAATAAATGACACTAAATATTGTTAATACCAAGTTTCACGTCAATCAGATAGGCAGTTTTCTATATATTTTTTTGTAAAATATGTGTGACACACGTATGTCTGCCTTCACCAGATCCACTTCACAGGCGATATAAAGGCTGAAGTTTGAATTAAAAAGTTGATCTCCACGGCCAACACATATTCACAGCATGTAGATGTGAAATTTAAGTTTGGAGTATGCATGTCTGTATGTATTGAAATGCATGTCTGTATGTGCAGTATGTATGTCTGTATGTATTGAAATGTAAGTGTGCAGTATGTATGTCTGTATGTATTGTACAGGAACCTTGGAGGAGTTAACCCTAATAATCACTATTTCAGAACCACAGAGAGCAGGATCAGAGGACATGGTTGTAAATTAAGTGGAGACAGACATAGAACAGAGGGGTTAGGGTTTATGTTGATAATCCATAACTATTAAACACTCAATATTGCTACATTTAACAATGCTAAAAGAAACTTCATGAATTCAATGACAAACCTTTCGACCAGAAATCTTTTTTAACTTCTTCACGTTTGAAGACATTGAGAAAGACTTCTAGTCCAAACATTTGTCATTGAATTTATTACGTTTCTTTAGTATTTCTAGAATTGACCTGCTGTAACCAGAGCCATTCACACCTCTCAGGGCTAGTGCCAAACGCAAAACCATCACCTACAAATTCTTCATCATGGGACCATTGAGAGATCCGTCCCACTATATCAATGGGGCTGGAATCCACGTCATCCAGAGTTATATCAAAACTCAACACTGAAGTCATTGAAAAAGGCTTGTCACTGAATTTACAAGGTTTCTTTTAGTTTTTCTAATGTAGACATTGAGAAAGACTTTGTCGAAATGTTTGTCACTGAATTTACAAGGTTTCTTTAGTATTTCTAATATAGACAGGCAGTTAGCTATATTTCTGACTATAACCATTGGTCCTCAATTTTCAGTTCTTTATTTTTATTCCCTTTGACAATGGTTTCAAAATTAAGTAGATTACATATGACAACAAAATCAATGCTTTAAATAAACCAGAAACTACAGTACAGAGTACATGTGATAATTGGTAGCGAACTCGGTTCCCGCAGACAGGCGCATCACACAGGGCGAGGCAATCCACATACAGGCGGAGGGCAGGCGCGAACCCGGGACCTCTCGCTCTGAAGCATAGCGTCGATACCGCTGTACAAAACAGCCGGCTCCTTTGCAAGGAGCGTATATCGGGCTTATGTCTCTGTGTGTGATTATGTCACCTACCAGCCCTACTGCTGCCTTCCCCCATGCACGCTACAATATTTAGGATTCAGGGTTAGGGTAATACCATTCAAAAACATAAAATCACATGGTAATATAACAATCCTGTTTATTTTACCAAACATCAAACATTGATCTGAAACATATTTTGAAAGCGTTTTTGAATAGGGACCCACTAACTAAACACTGAGGAACACAAAACAAAGAGACTGTCCTGCAGGGAAACATATATATCAGTATTTATTGAATTCAAATACACAGACTGTGTAAGATCATTATCAACATTTCAACAACACAAAGAACAATCTTCATAAAACAGAAGTAAAGAAGTTTAGTAAATAATGTTAGACAAACATTTCGACAGGAAGTCTTTTGTGTTGTCTAAACTTTTATTTCATTTTATTATCCTCTAAACACACATTTTATGTTTAAACATTTTGTATAACCTCACAAACGGGAGAATGCTTACATGCAAGATAATTTTTGAAAACACTAAAAATCATTAAATCTGTCAAACTATTTACAAGGCTTTAATGTAGTCTTTATTAATGTTTGTGGGAGGGTGTGGGGAATTCACTAAACACACAAGACAGAGAGGCGTAATTGAAGGCGCCACTCAGGCGCACCAGGGTTATTTTATTCTGTACCCCGGTGGGGTGGCACCAGAGATGCCCAGGAGATCTACCAGCAATGGTATTCCAGCCCGGGTGTAGAGACAGTCTCCTGTACTTCAAGTAATATTTATAATTCAAAGGGAAAAATAATAAGAGAAAACAAAAGACTTTAAAATTCAGAAACTACAAATAAAAGTTTGACTCAAAGCCTCCGCTATGCCACAAGGTGCAAGATTTAATTAAGGTCCAGTCTCCCCTCACTAGACTGAGACCACGGTTGGAACACAGGACCCATTGAAGGGGCTCGATGGGAGGGTGGCAGCACAAGACCCGGTCCGACACCGCAGCAGCCCGTGGGTAACACCACCCCGCCCGGTCCGTCCGACACCGCAGCAGCCTGTGGGTAACACCACCCCGCCCGGTCCGACACCGCAGCAGCCTGTGGGTAACACCGCCCGCCCGGTCCGACACCGCAGCAGCCCGTGGGTAACACCACCCCATCCCGGTCCGACACCGCAGCAGCCCGTGGGTAACACCACCCCACCCGGTCCGACACCGCAGCAGCCCGTGGGTAACACCACCCCATCCCGGTCCGACACCGCAGCAGCCCGTGGGTAACACCACCCCATCCCGGTCCGTCCGACACCGCAGCAGCCCGTGGATAACACCACCCCGCCCGTCCCAGTCCGACACCGCAGCAGCCCGTGGATAACACCACCCGCCCGGTCCGACACCGCAGCAGCCCGTGGGTAACACCACCCCACCCGGTCCGACACCGCAGCAGCCCGTGGGTAACACCACCCCACCCGGTCCGACACCGCAGCAGCCCGTGGGTAACACCACCCCACCCGGTCCGACACCGCAGCAGCCCGTGGATAACACCACCCCACCCGGTCCGACACCGCAGCAGCCCGTGGATAACACCACCCGCCCGTCCGGTCCGACACCGCAGCAGCCCGTGGATAACACCGCCCGCCCGGTCCGACACCGCAGCAGCCCGTGGGTAACACCACCCCACCCGGTCCGACACCGCAGCAGCCCGTGGGTAACACCACCCCACCCGGTCCGACACCGCAGCAGCCCGTGGGTAACACCACCCCACCCGGTCCGACACCGCAGCAGCCCGTGGGTAACACCACCCGCCCGGTCCGACACCGCAGCAGCCCGTGGGTAACACCACCCGCCCGGTCCGACACCGCAGCAGCCCGTGGGTAACACCACCCCGCCCGGTCCGACACCGCAGCAGCCCGTGGGTAACACCACCCGCCCGGTCCGACACCGCAGCAGCCCGTGGGTAACACCACCCCATCCCGGTCCGACACCGCAGCAGCCCGTGGGTAACACCACCCCGCCCGGTCCGACACCGCAGCAGCCCGTGGGTAACACCACCCGCCCGGTCCGACACCGCAGCAGCCCGTGGGTAACACCACCCCGCCGGTTCTCAGGGTGGGAGCTCCCACCGCCACACCCGTCCAAACACTTGGCTACCCCTCCCCAGCCCCTTTGTCCTCTCTTTGGCCAGTCGTGGGGTGATGCTGGAGTACTCGGTTTTCCAGACTGCTTAGCGTGCAAGGCCGGTTCCACTGCCTGGTACCGTTCCACCAATTGTACTGCCTGGTCCAAGGTCTCGGGTGCCTGTCGCTGCACCCAGAAGTGGGGCCCCAGCGCAGAGCATTCCACAAATCGCCGCCTACAATCACCTCCACCAGCCTGGCTTTGGTGGTTGCATCCAGGTTAAGCCAGCGCATGGTGTAATCATCGAGGCAATGGGTGATGGTCTGGAGATGTTCCTCTGCCAAAAGACCTCTTCTCAGAATTTTCACTGAGTGAGCATAAACTCTTTCAGAGTGGGTAGTCCATCATCCTGGCAGAGGACAGAGTTCTCGTCGCTGCCTGTGCCTCCCCGTCAGATGTGGCAGGAGGTAACTAGCCCACTGTGTCTGAGGCCACCAGGCCGAGAGCGCCAGGGCCTCAGTGTCCAGATAAGCTTCTGTTAGTAGTAGTCGTAGTATTGTTGTTGTTATTGTTGTTGCAAACTTCAAATAACCAGTAGACTATAAATATACAACCTGCTTCAATATTTGACGTAGTTGTTATATTGCATTAATTTATCCATGCTAGTATTGTTATCTATTGTATTACAGAGGAAATAAAGGTTTGGCAATGAGGCAAAGGTATGGCTATTTTGTTTCGTTGTAAAAGCAGCCATTAACTGAATTGTATGCAAGTACAAGCTTAGTCTTGCATTTTGTGATAATTCTGTATCACAAAATGCATCAAGTAGTCTATTACATCTTACGTTGCTATTTCAACACCTGTTAAACCATCTTTCTGTTACATATCTTTTTTACATTTTAAATACAAAATATCTTATACTTTTGCAATAGGCATGCTTAAATGTAATTAGTTCTGCAAAGCTATAATTTCATTTAAATGTATGAAAATTAGCAGTGCTTAATTTGTACAGAGAGAGGTGCCGGGCACAAACAGTGATAATACCGTTCTTAAGAACCTCACATTCAAAATCAGAGCAAGTTTATTTGAAAGAGTGTTATAAGTTGATTGGTTGTGGTATATTTCTGTCAGTGTTATAATTGGTATTGAAACGGTAAGTATTATGTTTTGCCATAAAGGAGTTTGTGTAGTAATAGTGGTTAAAAACTACAATTTTAGTTAGACAGCATTTAAGTTTTACTTGTTTTTGTAGCTCATAAAAGTTTGGCTCCCATGAGTGTGAATTTCTAGCTTACCCTAATATATATACTGTAACATGATGCTCGCCACACAGGCTCGCATCGGGTTCTTTTTCAGCACTCAGTGACCGACTCACACACAGGAGATAGATTTCAAACGCAGCGGTAGTGCACTTTTTATTTTAAACACAAATAAGAATAAACTAAGCAAAACCTAGCTCCACTTTGGGAGCTGACTACACACGTCAGGAACCTAACTAAATTCACAGGACAGCTAAGCTGTTTACCTGTTAAAAACAAAACACACAGTACACAAAAACAAACACAAAAAGGTTCACACAGTACACAAAACAAACACAAAAAGGTTCACACTGTACCTTTTGTTATGACACACAGGAGAGACCCAGAACAGCCTGGCTGCTCTCCTTAAACATTGGCAGTTGGCTCTAATTTACAATAACGAGCCAACTGCCAAAACAATTAACACATAATCTATCAAGAAAACATTTTTGTATGGCAGGGAGATTTTAACCCCTTCCCTGCCACAATACACCATTGGTATTCCTTAACATTTCAACAACGATGGCCACGCGAAAGATGAACTTTGTAGTACTGTACATCTAACAGCACATAGTATTAACTCAAAGTTTGATGACATAAAAACAACTGAGAAGTACACTTATATTTGAATCATCTAAAATAGTAGTTTTTAACTGCTATTACTACACAAACTCATTTATGGTAAACATGATACTTACCGTTACAATGCCAACTTATAACACTGACAGAATTATACCATGGCCAACAAACTTATAACACTGATAGAAATATACCACGGTCAACCAACTTGTAACACTGACAGAAATATACCACGGACAACCAACTTATAACACTGACAGAAATATACCACGGACAACCAACTTATAACACTGATAGAAATATACCATGGCCAATTAAGTTACTAAAGACTCAACTTGTGCTTTCTTTTAAACAGCTTCTCCAGAAACAGGTGGGGACTGTACTGGGGTATATGGGGAGTAGCCTCCATCGTGATGTACGTCGTTGTGAAATTACTACTGTTGTGTTGTGGGTGTTTCCTGCTTTTGTTTTTGCGTTTCCTGCTTTTGTTTTGTTGTGTTTTTGCATTTGTGTTTTTATTTGTATATTTTAATTTACATTTGTGTTTTCAATTTACATTTGTTTTTCGATTTGTATTTGTATTTTTGATTTGAATTTGTGCTTTTTGATTTGTATTTGTGTTTTCAGTTTGTATTTGTGTAGCCTTGGGATGCACTGACATGAAGAGCGTTATATAAGAGTACATTTGTAATGTTGTTTTGTACTGCGTAATAAACAAATCTAATACATACCAATCATCTTCCCAACAGGTAGTCGTCCAGGCAACTGGGGAGCTTGCCTTTCCTGAAGTTGTCCAGATTGACGAGTGGGGGTCTTTGGGCTTGATGGGTTTGGAGCCCAGAGTCGTTTCAGGGGAGGGGCTTCCTCAAGGGGCGGGGGTCTCGGTGATGCTCTTCTGGCTGCGTGGGGTGGGACCAAAGCAGGGAAGGTGCAGCAGGTCTGGGGGTCTCTCTAGGCCCATCTGGTGACCCACGATTTACTTGCTGCATCAGCATCAAGTTTTGGCGAAATTCCTCAGCTTTGGACTTGACAGGACTGTCTAGTAACTCTCCACCATCACTGGAAATCACCCGGCCTGGTCCGGGGATCGTGGGAACAAAGCAGCAGGGAGGGTCTTTCATTCCCTGGGCTGCCTGACTTGACAGTCTCTGGTTTGGGAAATCGCGGGGATTCCCGAAGGCTCGAATGGCTCCCTGGATTTTAGGAGCGGGAGGGGTGCTCACATTCGAACTCAGAGGGGAGCCTCTAGGGTTGGGTTTGAAGGGTCCGTTAGCCTGGGAGTTGGAGCTGAAGACGTTAGCTTGCCTGACCAGGACTGGAGGCGGCGGCTTGGCTTCGCTCATGTCTGTCTGGGTATGGAACTTGGCCCTCAAGGCTTGGAAACCTTCGTTCTTTTCCTCCTGAAAAAGAAATGACAGCAGTTAACAGTTGTGTCCACATTGACTTACAAAGCCACATGTTTGTCTATAAAGAAGTGGAAATCTTATATGGGTGGAACCTGGAGTCAGTAATTGGAAGACATTAGAAGGTGAGTACTGATCCCTTAGAGAAGCTGTTGGTTTATATAGCTAAATTAGAAACTAGAAAAAGAGCAGGTCCACATTTCTTGTTTATGCCTTTTTAATAGAATCAGTTGTTTCAAGTTAAGACTATAGGAGTCAAATGTTTTGGCATTAATGTACTAATTAAGAACTCTATACATTGGTATTTTTATATCAGTTAGGGATGATAGCGCCTCCCTGTGAGAGCTGTGTGTGAACAGCACCCTCATTGTGATCTGTCTGGTAATGGTGGGTGACCAGGAGTGGAATGGGGATGTGAAATGGTGAGAAACATGGGGTGGAAAGGATGAGTTCTACACAAGAAACATATGAAAGAGAGGAACAAATAAAAAATATGGAACTAGAAGGAACAGCCTGCTGCTGTCACTAATGAGCAGGAGGAGAGCACATACAAAAAGGGCAACAGTATTGAATAGAGACAAAAACTCGAGGTGAAACCAAAGCTGAAACCTTTCGTGTCCCAAGAAAGAGAAGATGACAGATGCAGGGCAAGCAGAACTATTTCATACAGGTTGTGTTCCCTGTATGCAGTATTTTTATTTGTTCCCTGGTTGGTTCACATGTATGTAGTATTTCATCTTTTTGGTGAAAGTCTGCCGTGCAGTAGCCATCTTTGGTTATTATTATAATTTGTCTCTGACAATAATTTGTATGGCTTGTTTGCCCAAACGTTTGCAAACGAAGTGTGTGTCTTCAATGGAACTTCATTTTAAAAAGCATGTGTGTGTGTGTGTAATAGGGCCGCTACAATGACATCGAAAATTGATTTTTCAGTCGATTCCATTCCTCATTATATACATGGAGAGAAATACTGGATAATCGATTAAATAATAACATTTTTGTAACACGCATAGTTAATAACATTGTTTAAGTTTATCAGTGAAACTGCCCCGCTATTTACAGTATTTCTGCTAAAGACAAGCATGGGCGTGCTCTTCTTTTCTTGCAGGTTAACCAGCATCTGATTTGCTGGTCCCATCCTGACTACCAGTGAATCAGTTTTGAAAATGCTTTGCAAGTGCGTGCCCTCTGTGTAATGTAAACAAAAAGCACACCACCTTGGATCCAGAGCAGGACAACAGGCTTGTATTCCTGACAAACAGCCTGTAAATAAATTGTGCACTGTGGCAGAGCAGGGTTCTGCCTTTGGAAATACTGGCAGGGATGGAGTTAAATTCTCCTCCCTGCCCAGGTTGATTGCGTCAGGTGGGAGCAATCAACCAATTAATTATCCAATTAAACACTCAGCCACCTGGCATAAAGGAGGCCTCAGCCTCCCATTTGAGGGAGAGATCTAGAAGGAGAGGAAGCAAGAGGCAGAGTTGTGCCCCGGCTGTGGAGCATATGGGCACACAGTGCCCCACCCAAACAGAGGGGAGGAGAAGGAGGCAGAGAGGAAGGAAGACATGGGAGGAAGAGGAGTGGTGCACCCAATGCATGCAGTGCGGGCATGAGGAACACCACTGCCCGGAGGTGTTACAGGACACAGACCTGGAGTAGGATGAGCCCGAGCGTCCTGCGCCTGAGTGGGAGGAGCCTGAACGTCCTGCGCCTGAGTGGGAGGAGCCCGAACGTCCTGCCCCTGAGTGGGAGGAGCCCGAACGTCCTGCGCCTGAGTGGGAGGAGCCCAAATGTCCAGAGCCCAAGAGGGGGAGTCTTGCGTCCAGAGCCCAAGAGGGGAAGGCCGAGCGTCCACAGTCCAGGTATCCGCCAGCAGAGGGAGAGTTCCTGCTGGTTCCGCCTCCACCGTCGTGGGAGGACTGTGTGTCGCTCCGCCTCCACCAGCAGAGGGAGAGCACCTGCTGGTTTTGCCTCCATCGCCGCCACCAGCAGAGGGAGCATGCCTGCTGGTTCCCCGCTGCTGCCGTCCCGAGAGTCAGAGGGGGTGGAGCTGCCGTCCCGAGAGCCAGAGAAGGTGGAGCTGCCGTCCCGAGAGCCAGAGGGGTGGAGCTGCCGTCCCGAGAGCCAGAGGGGTGGAGCTGCCGTCCGAGAGCCAGAAGAGGTGGAGCTGCCGTCCGAGAGCCAGAGGGGTGGAGCTGCCATCCCGAGAGCCAGAGGGGTGGAGCTGCCGTCCCGAGAGCCAGGGGGTGGAGCTGCCGTCCCGAGAGCCAGAAGGGGAGGCGCCAGGGACCCGAGAGCCAGAAGGGGAGGAGCCACGGACCCGAGAGCTAGAAGGGAGAAGGCAGAAGCCCCTCAGCAGCCCTTGCACATGCTGCTGAGAGGAGCTCAGGGAGGCGCACCCGACTGCGGCGGCAGGAGGTGCCAGCCCGACTTCAGAGACCGCTAGAATGGCCACAGCCACCACTGTCTGGAGTGTCTGGAACCGTTGCTACTGGAGGAGCTGGAACTGCCATTGCGGAGTGGCCGCCGTCTCCGCCTGCTGTTCCAGAGGGTCTGTCTGCTGTTCCTGAGGGTCCCCGTCTCCGCCTGTTGTTCCAGAGGGTCCACCTGCTGTTTCTGAGGGTCCGCCGTCTCCGCCTGCTGTTCGTGAGGGGTCGTCGTTCCTGCCTCGTCCACCAGAGGGAGACGGGCCGCCGTTCCCGCCTCCGCCACCAGAGGGAGACGGGCCGCCCGTTCCCGCCTCTGCCACCAGAGGGAGACGGGCCGCCGTTCCCGCCTCCGCCACCAGAGGGAGACGGGCGCCGTTCCCGCCTCCGCCACCAGAAGGAGGCGGGCTGCCGTTCCGCCTCCGCTACCAGAGGTACGACCATCGCTGCTCCTGCTGGAGGGTCCAGGTTCCCTACCAGCGTTAGGTGTGCTTGGAAGGTCCGGGGCCCCGCTATTGAAGGAAGCTTGGGGATCCGACATCAACCCCACCACCACCGCCCGCTGAAATTAGCTTACCCAAGGGACATAAGGGGACTCTTGGGGAGGGCTTGGGTTCAAAGGGGTGGAGCTTGGCCGATGCGGCCTCCGTACTTTATGCGTGGGGAGGTGTGTGGCAGAGCAGGGCTCTGCCTTTGGACATACTGGCAGGGATGGAGTTAAATTCTCCTCCCTGCCCAGGTTGATTGCGTCAGGTGGGAGCAATCAACCAATTAATATCAATTAAACACTCAGCCACCTGGCATAAAAGGAGGCCTCAGCCTCCCATTTGAGGAAGAGTTCTAGAAGGAGAGGAAGCAAGAGTGTTTTTCTGTGTGTGCTGGTTTTGTTCATTTTTTGCAATCCAGTGAAGGCAACACCCAGCCTGGAAGCCTTTTTGTTGTAAGTTTTGTTTTGTGTTAATTGTTTGTGTTTTAGAAACCTTTTGTTTGGCCCTCGTGCGGTTTATTTCGTATTTTTTGTATATTAAAAGCTTTATTTTTGAACTTTCACACTGTCTCTGAGTCTCAACCTCTGTCATCCTGTCACATGCACATTGAAGAAAACTCACTGTATATAGTTTGCACTTCTTTGGAGTTTCAAAATGAACTGTTAAACCTGGGAATAATACTGTTTTTTTTTTATGATGTATTTTTTGTGCTCTGTCTGGGTTTCATGATTGATGACCACATCTAGACGATGTAAGTACAATCAGTGCTGCCCACAGCTGATAAAACATTTTTATGCCAGTACTGCTGCTGTACCATGCAAAGCTGTATTACAGTAGATTACCCTCCCATTCCATTGTTGAGCACAAGCTTTTACTGAACAGCAATGATATTAAATAATGATGTCGGTGGGAAGCAGTGAACATTTCTGTGGGTGGTACAGTCATCAATATGTTTTCAAACGATTAGATTTTGTGTGCCCAATTAATTGTTTATTTATTTGGAGTCTTAACTGACAGCCCCAATGAGTAATCCACCGGTCTACAGTATTTTAATGCTTTGAATGTCGTTTTTTTTTTTTTTTACCTGAAACTCCAAACTGGTGCAATAAATCTGATTTGATTAGATTAGATCAGGGATGTCCAATCACAGCCATGGAGGGCCATTCCACTCCAGGTTAAACAGGTTCAATGAAATTATTATTATTATTTGTTTATTTAGCAGACGAAATAATGAACTACTACCAGCTCTGGAAGAAGTTTAAATTGGTTCAATTAAACAGTTCAGAACAAGGTTGGAAGGGCAGCAGTGGAAGGGCCAGCTTTGGCTCCCTGGATTAGATAGATCTTTCGGAAAAGTGGTGTGGTGTTGTTAATTCCGTAGGGACAGCCCATCATACAGGATATTGATTCTTGTTCATTTCGTTTATGGTCCTTAGTTGTCAATGGTGATGTTCGCCGAGTCCAATTTGCATGAAATATAAGTTCCTAAAACCCATTTTCTCAGGACACGGTGATGATAAACCAGAAGATTGTTCAATTGCCAAAAGGCTCCCATTATCAAAAAGGTCCTGAGAGACAGCAGTATCAATAACCAGTTACAGACCAACGACAATCCAATCCAGCAAATGGTCAAACAGTGACTATCAACCTCAGAAGCTGATAGTCGACTGATCGCGCATCACGTGATTGGGACGTGTATGGTTTCCGACGGACACAAGTGCAGCTTCCATTGCAATCCATTAATATACACATTTAGAACATTCATAAATAAAAACATTCCAAGCACTTTTAGAATATAGTGAACTGCAAAGTATCACAAAACAGCACGTTCACAAGTAGAGCTCCAGACATCAAATAGGCTACATGATTCATTCAGGAGGCAACTAGTCAACCGATTCGAATATTTTTCCTCAACTACTCAGCTTAGTAGCCGTTCTACTCCTAGATACAATAGTTAAAATACAATAACCCAGAAGACATTTAGTCAACATGTTTGACTGTGTTCTTTAGTATTTAAAAAATACAATACAGTACATAATCCATGGAATTACAATTGATCTAATTTTGTAATTGAACAAATCATTGCCCATGCAGGCAATGGTACAAATATCAAACAAGAGAAATCTAAAAATCCTTTAGAGGTTAGTGATGTTAATTCCAGTATCTACTCTGACTGCTTTCAATTCTGTTTGTCAGAAAGACGGTTTTACCTGTTCGATCCTCTTCAAGCACCGAGGGCTGCAGAAATGCTGAATGTGTCACGTAATTGAAAAGCAGCAAAATGAAACAGTGCAGGGATCCACCTACACTGCCCTGTGCAGCACAAGCCCATTGGTTAGGTTTGTTTAAAACGCTGTCGAAGACACAGGAACCATTAATAGCTTTGCACGAACGTGTTGGTTATTTTTATACATTAAACACATTCGTTTCAGTCTTGAAACAGACAATAAGCTTGTACAGTATGCAGTTCATGCTATTCATTTGAAGTCTATTCATATGTTAAAAAGCTCCAAAGGGTATTAACCATTTTTCAGTATTTTAGGTGCCTGTTCATACAAAATAATTCTGCATTGAAAAAGTTGACTGATCGTGGGTGCACTAATAAGTTTTATTTGATATAGCAACCATTGCTGAGTTATTTGGCCAGGTAAAGATTCCATCTCATCCCGAAGGTATCACGGGTCCCCAATCACCTCATACCTCATCTCATTTGTCAACTATGAGTAATAATGTGTTACTGTATTTGCTTGTTTTAATGTTCTTTATTTTTTGTGCAAATTATTATTATTATATAATGTTATTGACATGAATTGTGCTTTGTTACTGAAAATTGACAAATCAAACACATTTGTAAAAAAAAAAAAGAAATAATGTTCTATGTTTGACTCCCGGGTTGTCAGTAACATGCATAACCTGTCTTGACCGGCTCCACTAGATCCCCTTCGTGCTATACTTATTATAGCAGATGTGGCAAAGTGGAGGTTGCTTTGCCACGTTCGGGACCATTCACACTGTCTTTCTTGTGTAAAAGAAGCTCTCAAATAACAGATGAAATGAAAACAGGACGGTGCCTGTATATGCATTCATTTACAAACAAAATAAATATAACAAAACCCTAACTCCATCCAGGAATGCTAGCACCAAAACACTCGTTCACTTGAACAAGTCACACACATTACCATTCTTTTAAGGTTGGCTTGAAACAGGTCTGGACACACACCTTACAGACCTGTTTAAATACCTGCCTGTCTAATTACAGGCAGGCGTCCCTAATTAAATTAGATCAATAAAACAATGAATCAATTAAACAATGAAACTATGTGGCTGTGTAAAAACAGCCACAACACACTCATTTAATCAGCGTGCATGGCCTCTGCCCTGTCAAATAAACAGATATGGCTGGTGTCACAGACCCGATTGTATGTTTTGTTAACTAATGTTATTTTAGGTAAAAAGTCCAAGACTAATCAGGATGTGTGAAACCAGCTAGCACTCAAATCTGCTTCATACCAACTCCTGGTAATGTCACCTTATTATCCCCATACTGAAATGTTTTGGTCTGAATATAATGGGAGTCAATGGGGACATGGTATTGATAATATCACTGTGGTTACTATCACACTCGGTAATATCACAACATTCATCAGTCATACAATGGATCTCCACTCCCATTAAGATCACTAAGTTGCTGGACGTGCTGAAATGTTCTGGTAAATTGTAAGGTAGCACAGAATACTGCATACAAACCCTTGTCACATGAGCACACTTTTCAGATCATCTTGCTAGAAAATGATGTCAAAGGAGGGAAGGCGTGGGTCTGATAGTTGGATCTGCAGAGAATATTCCGAGCTGCAGCCTGACCAAACTGAAAACAATATCTCTGTAAAATGGAAACTGTGCCTGAGCAGGAACTATTGGTAACTGTAACTAGTTACATTTTAAATAATAAATTTCATTATTTAATAAAGTGCTCCACACTCTCCTTGTCTGTGCTGCAATGCCCAGGACATGTTATGATTGCTGTACAGTAGTATACAGTACAGATCATTTTCCCTAGTTTTGTGGGTTTGTGTGGCCCACTTAATGTTATCGTCGTAGTTTTCTCCAGTGAATACCCAGCTGCTCTCCCATTGTTTTCTATGCAACTCAGCTGTTCTGTTATTACTCAATGAAAACAATCCTGCACAAAACACAGAATGTTTTCACCCAGTACATTGTGTTCCTGGACACATGTATGATTCTGTGTTCCTGGATACATGTATGATACTGTGTTCCTGGACACATGTATGATTCTGTGTTCCTGGACACATGTATGATTCTGTGTTCCTGGACACATGTATGAGTTTGTGTTCCTGGACACATGTATGATTCTGTGTTCCTGGACACATGTATGATTCTGTGTTCCTGGACACATGTATGATTCTGTGTTTTGTACAAGGAACAGGGTTTAGTTACATAATATAGCAACTTTTAACCATTAACAAATACATCACAGGGTCAATCAAGGCACTCACCAAAATGTTTATCTACTTGACTTAGTTTTGCATTAGCCTTCAATCTACGACTGAATATCTGAACTGAACTAATTGCATTTGAATGGGGGCTTTCCTGGCAGCCCAGCACATGGCTAACTACAAACTGTCAGCCTCACAGCTTAGTGTTACTTCATAAGAACCACAGCAGTCTCTTCTCAACAGTGACAACATCTGTAGTGAAGATTACAGCCACTA
Source organism: Acipenser oxyrinchus oxyrinchus (assembly GCA_030684275.1). Classification (NCBI taxonomy): domain Eukaryota; kingdom Metazoa; phylum Chordata; class Actinopteri; order Acipenseriformes; family Acipenseridae; genus Acipenser; species Acipenser oxyrinchus. Next base: position 127,256 of record JAGXEW010000386.1, read on the forward strand.
CCACAGGGGATTCCTGTGAAAGAAAGCCCCTCACTGGACACCCCTGTCAGTGAAGCAGAGAGCCCCCTGCTGGGTTCTAACCTCCCACACCTGGCCAATAAGAGCACAGGTTTTATAAATGATTCCATGTATTTGTGTAGGAGACTGTGTGTGTACAGAATGTTATTGTATATATAGATTGTGTGTGTACAGCATGTTATTGTATATGGAGACTGTGTGTGTACAGCATGTTATTGTATATATAGACTGTGTGTGTACAGCATGTTATTGTATATATAGACTGTGTGTGTGCAGCATGTTATTGTATATATATAGACTGTGTGTGTACAGCATGTTATTGTATATATAGACTGTGTGTGTACAGCATGTTATTGTATATATATAGACTGTGTGTGTACAGCATGTTATTGTATATATAGACTGTGTGTGTGCAGCATGTTATTGTATATATAGACTGTGTGTGTACAGCATGTTATTGTATATATAGACTGTGTGTGTACAGCATGTTATTGTATATATAGTCTGTGTGTGTACAGCATGTTATTGTATATATATAGACTGTGTGAGTACAGCATGTTATTGTATATATATAGACTGTGTGTGTACAGCATGTTATTGTATGTATAGACTGTGTGTGTACAGCATGTTATTGTATATGGAGACTGTGTGTACAGCATGTTATTGTATATATAGACTGTGTGTGTACAGCATGTTATTGTATATATAGACTGTGTATGTACAGCATGTTATTGTATATGGAATACACTGTGAAGAAATATTGAATATGAAATAAATGAGCTGACAGTGTACATTTAATACTAGGAGGCTCACACCCTATTCATCTTCAGATACAATCAATAATTTAAAAGGATGTCCACAGCACGTTTGGATAAATGGTCCTCTAGATATATGTAAACATGTGACAGACAGAGAGACATGCGTCTGTATGTATGACTGCCTCACCCGGCGTAACATTGATGGGACGACTGGCCTCCCATTGTTCATAAGAGACAGGGTCCATTCCATGGGAATTTTAACTACTAGTGATGGCAAAATGAAATATTTACTACTGAAGTTGTGTTACTTTTGATGGAACTACCAGAGAGTATATGTTCAGTAATGAACTTGTCGAGTGCCACATTCTATTTTTTATTTCTATTTTAATTTTTAAACAATATCATCTTTTAATGTTTATCCCATTTCATAATACTAAACAGCATGCAGAAGACTGATGTGTAAAGATGTTTAAAGATGAAGCTCACAACCGAAAATTGATACAAAGTAGGAACTTTAAAATGAACAGAATTGCATAAGTGAGCCTAAACAAGATCTGATACACATGGACAAAATAAGAATGCTGCAATTGACAACTGCATTTCTGCACATAAACCCTATGGTGTTTCCATTAAATGTAAACCATCTTCCGTAGTAAATATTTAATTTTTGGTCATCACGTCTAGGCAAAATTCCCATAGTCATCGTCTTATGTTTATGTTCATATATCCAAGTCCCAAATGGACATGCTTACTCTCATTTTCCCATTTTACAAAGTAAATGATATTTAATGTGTTTATTACCTGCTTACAACAGAAATACAGAAATGCTGTTGTACTTGTCACATTTTATAATTGTGTCTCTTAAGCAGTGAGGCACACAGGGTGCTCCTCACAGCCGAGGTTTTGCTCTGCAGTCAGGAGGCCTAAACAATGCTAACCACACAAACAGGAAGTCACACTCACCTAGACACCGCCACAATGGTAGCCATGACGACAGGAGAAGAGACTGGTAAGATGGATGGCCTATCACAGACATGCACTGCCGGCGAGACATTTTGTGTTCAAATTGACAGGAAATGTAAGCAAACCTTTTTCTCTGAATAGTAAGACTCAAACTGGTGCAAATTTGCAACAGGCTAAATGCATGAGGCTTACTCAAAGCCATTTGTACTTCTCTTGTATAAAAGTAGGACAATAAAAAGAATGCTGTCTATGTGGTGCTGCAGCTGGCTTATTCTCCCTCACTTGTGGAGGCCTGTTTGAATCAAGCTCAACTACAAATGGGAGTTTTGTTCACAAAAGCACAGCACTGGTACCAAAGATTCAGACACTGGGCCTCATCTTCAACTGTGGCTAACAGGCCCATGTAATGCGTTTACTATGGAGTGAGCAATTTGCCTGTGATTTGCTCATCGGGAAAATATATAATCCACAGTATACTACCTCTATTCAGCTACAGCTTCAACAGCCATAACCATGCAAATATAAAGTCACTACCTCACTACAACTCACTTACCTTCAACACCACCCCTTGCATGCTAATATCCAACATCAGCGGGTTATTGGCTTCTTCTTGGTTTAGTGCACAACTCTGGTCCAGTCTGTTTTTTTTGTTCCAATCTGGTCCTGAATTAATGAACTGACCCTTTTGATTAACTCATTTAAGACCTGCTTGGAATAGACTGGACCTTGTGGGGCCAGAGTTAGTGGAATCCACAACACAAAAGCTCTACCCATGTATCTCACCACCTCCCTGATGAGGGAATATCACAGCAGAAAAAGCCCATAAGGGAGAGGAAATGAGCCCTAGTCTTTCAGCACTGCTCTGTGATCTTATTAAAGACCTCGCCGCTGTCTTAGAATAGAGTGGCTGCTTGCTGTCTGTTTGCATTACACCACGTGTCTTCAGAAGCAGCTGAAATAATATGCATTCACAGAGCTATTGCTACTGAAAGATGGTTGTGAAGTCTGTCTGTAAGGGACAGTAAAACTGTTCCATGCTGGTAACAGCCAAGCAAGGAAAGGGATTGGAACAGACTGGATGAGACAAATTCTAATTGCTTAAAAAGAATCCATTCATTTTAACCTACAGTATATTTTGAGTAGGCCTAAATTCTAAAGTCCTTATTCAAAACCCTCATAAATCAACTGAGGAATACATTCCTCAACATTTACTCAGGAGTCGTTCGCCAGGAGAAAGAGAACGTCTCTTCTTAGGATCGCAGTGTATCCAGATCACGCTCCTCCTGCAGCGATGCTGGTTTTCTGTTCCCACAATACACCACTCATTTCAATCAGAGCGGCAGTATTATTGCAGGAGGGAGCGTGATCCAGATACACTGCAATATCTTTATACTGGTGAACATTCCTTAATAAAGTAATTCCCTAGCTGATTTAACTATGACGTGTGAATAAAATTATCAAAACTATATGGAAAGCACAGGATACAGTGAATCTAAAGTAATATGTTTCTTGTAAACACTGCAGAGGGCTCGGTAACTTTGTAAGCATTGCCATAATCTGACTGCCCAACGCAAAATGAAAGCAAAAAACTCAGTTGAAAAAATCCAACATTTTAAAATGTCTTCATCTTTGATCAAGTTTAGTGACGTAGAAAGGACACCCTGACCCTGACAAGCAACTGCATGGTTTACTTTTGCTTTGTCTATCTGATTCCAAAAACTATATTCATTACCCTTTTGCTTTAACCTGTTAATCCCAGAAACATAATGCTGCCTTGCTGTCCCAAGGTAAAAAAAAATGATTCTTTGGCACTCCCATACAAATATGTTAAATGTTTGCAAAAGTAATCGTAGCTAACTAAATATTTTCATACATTTTCTTCACAATGCACATCCCTTCATTAGATAGGTCTCAAATGTGCAGTTTTGAAAGACAGCATTGCTTGCAAACAGAGATTTTTTAACCTACATTAGTACCAGATATCATGTTTTAAAAGAACATTTTCTACAACGAGTTTCTTTATAAAATGTACATTTGAGACCTATGTAGCTAATGATTCACGATTTAAGTTGAGAGTCAATTGAGAAGTTCCAATCATCTAATCACAAACAAATCCCGAGCAGCAGCAGCGTGCTGACGCTTATCAGTAATAACTTTCTGGGAAGATCAGGGCTTAGTCCAGAAATGTCTCAGAGTTAGGTGTTGGGTTATTTCTACAGCTTACATATTTTTAAAGTAAAAGACTGCAGTTGTACATTTCTAAAACACTGTGCATTAGTTGAATTATAGCTTATGAAGTGATAGTTATTTATAGATATACTTCTCAGAGAAAATACTACAGCTAACAAAATAATTCCATAAATCTTACTTATTTTACACTTAAAATGTACAGTTTTGAAAGAAACACATGTTTTGGTGGAGAGTGGCTGGAATGGGCTGCCTAGTCATGTTGTTGAGGCAGAATCACTTGGATCCTTTAAGACCCAACTTGACAAAGTTTTGAGATCAGTCAGGTCATAAGAACCAGATGAGCTTAGATGGGATTGCCTCATTCATAAATGTGCTTCTGTTCTCATGCTCTTGTGTTTTAGCAAACATGTATTTTTATTTTAAAAACACAATATCTGGTATTTTAAAGAATGTTCTCAGTTTCTATGCTTTATTCCCAGGAAGTCATTTTACCTCAGCAGTGTCTTCTGGGTCATGTTACTGGCTGAAAGCATGTCAGTCAATAGGGCATGCATCTGATTGGTTACTGACAGGAAGGAAGTCGTTGAAGGAGGAGGCAATTTCACTATCCAGGTGACCAAGGAAGTGCAACACTAACTGAAAGCTTGCAGAGATTTATTTAACCAACTGTAGTACCAGATATCATGTTTTAAAATAAAAAGTTTCATATAACATTTTAGACCTATATAACGAATGGAAGTGCACCAATGGTTAAAACTGATGGAATTATTTAGTTAGCTACACTTCAAGTACAATGTAATTATAACACCTGCAGCCACTGCACCGTGGAGTCTGATAGTGATGATCTCAGCAGATATCAGATGCTCAGCAGGAATGGTGCTGGTCAGTTCTGGGGGCTCTCAGGACAGTCTGAGGCTCTCACAGTGCACAGGGATGTTGGTTGCTCAGCAGGAATGGTGCTGGTCAGTTTTGGGGGCTCTCAGGGCAGTCTGAGGCTCTCACAGTGCACAGGGATGTTGGTTGCTCAGCAGGAATGGTGCTGGTCAGTTCTGGGGGCTCTCAGGACAGTCTGAGGCTCTCACAGTGCACAGGGATGTTGGTTGCTCAGCAGGAATGGTGCTGGTCAGTTCTGGGGGCTCTCAGGACAGTCTGAGGCTCTTACAGTGCATAGGGATGTTGGTGGGGAGTATTTTGCAAGTGAAAATATGAACTAATTCTAACTAATGATTAGTGGCATTGAATAAGTTGTTTTCTTTGGTTAAACATTGTGATTCCTATTATGTACTGATGGTCCTTTTAGCAGCTGCCTAGTTACTGGACTGTTTTGATATGGAATTGTTTTCAGGTTCCATGAGATGGGGACCCTTGTGCACTGAGTGTTTCTGATTGGCTATACTCTGATAAACTGTCAATTTTATACACATATCTTAACCTTTCAGGTATTATTGAGCGATTATGAGGACTTTTTGTATGTGTGTGTTCTGTTTGTATTCAGATATTGTCCAGCTTAATCAGTGATTCATTAATGGTAATCATTTACAGGAATAAGACTAAAGGAAGTTGTAGTTCCCTATTTGATAACTGTCCTGGAACACAGGAACATACCTTTATATTTGCACAAAAATACGACAAAATAAATGGCCATTGTGATTTCCACACTAAAGCCTCTCACATGCCTGGTTCCTCACTGGTCAATTCCAAAGTGACTGAAATTTAAACCACTAGTGAAATATTCTGTAATTTTGCTGGAAACGACAGTTTAATTTGTACCATATTAAAGTAAAGTATGAGTAACATAAACCTGGTGGCATCCAATCAAAGGATGTGTTAAAGACAGGAGAGAACCCTCTTCTGTACAGTGAAGTGTGTGTTCTTTATTCCTGACCTCCCTGATGCATCGGTTTCCTTTGCATGATATATCTGAACACAGTATTCTCCAAGGTGAATGGACCTCAGAAAGGTCAGTTCAGCACCCAAACAATAACACATAATAAGCACATTAAAAAACAAACCATGGTAAACTATAGTAAATGCATTGCATAACCACGGAATACTGCAAATGTAGCGTGGTAAACTTTTATAAAGGTAAAATTATCAAAACCAATATTTCTTTGTTTATGCCTTTAAATGCTATAAAAATTACTGATTTGGTCACAATGTTTTACAGCAGTCTACTGATCATGGGGTAGACCCCAGTGTAGTTTAATACACTTTTTTAAGACTAATTTTTTGTTCTCCATATCAGGACATATTAACAAAACTCGTTTTAATGAGTTTTACAGAGTGTTTGCTTTGAAAACTGAGAATAAACCAATAACCCTATTTAAAGCAGTGAAGGTTTCATGAACTGAAAACTTCACTTAAAAACAGTCCTTCACAAAACATTCCTTAAAACAGTCCTTAACAAAACATTCCTTAAAACAGTCCTTCACAAAACATTCCTTAAAACTGTCCTTAAGCTTTGTGAATTATCTTCAATATATGTCCCTTTTAGAAAAACTTTACTGGGAACACAGCATTCTGTTAAATTAAAAATATGGATCCTGAAACTTCACACTATTGTTTAAAATATGTGTTAAATATTCACAGGCGCACATACA